>JAQIFY010001198.1:0-14379 GCA_028533085.1 Varecia variegata | reverse complement strand
GAGGGAGGATAGAGAAGAGAATGCTAGTGAGAGGCTGTTTTGTGCTTTTGCAAATTTCAGTCCTGGTTTTGGCTAGGGTTGGGCCTTGGTCATAATGGAAGAGATAGATATTCATCTGACCTTTCGCCATCAGCAAATGTTAACCCTACATGGTGAATGTCTAAGTGTCTAGCCCTAGGAGATCAGATCCACCTACACTGGTGACATCCAGTAGACTAGAACTGAGAGAGCTGACAAGGATGGATCCAGATGCGAAGAATCAGAGGGAGTTGACAAAGATAAAGTCCTTTAGGTAAATCCTAAGTGAGTCAAAGCTAAGGAGACCCAATGTTATTATCTAATCCAAAGGATGGTAAAAGGGCTGTCAATAGGAATCAAAGCTGAGAAAGAAGCCACACGAATTTGGGTCAAAATAGGAGTGATTTGAGAACAATGAAGGGTTCCAGAGGACTGCCAAAACCCCATCAGTGTTCAAGCCTTGCTTTGGCTGGCCAGTAAGGAGCACTGGAGAGGAGGGCTGGCTAAAATGTAAGAGGTGGTGTGGCAGAGCAAAGCCTCATCAAGAGGTGGTAAAGCTCACCAAGCAAAGTTGATCAGTCCTACCTTTTGGGTGATTGCTTTGCCTTGAACATCCATATGTCTTAGTACTTAAGACAGTGGATTCTAACTTATTAATATGTGTCTTCTTCACTATACTGTGAGTTCTTTGAGGATTGAGACTCTGTTTTATGTATCTTTGTATCCCCAGTTCTTAGCTCAGTGCCTAGCACACAGTAGGTGCTCAAAAGATATTTGTGGAACTAATAAAGAATGACTAATTGAGAACATCACAAGCAGTGAGAACTGTTGTAAATGGTAGATATAGAAGTATGGAAGGGTACGGTCTATTTGGGATAGCTTAAATGTAGGACACATGCCCACATTATGTTGTTATTCCTAAATAATTGTGGCTTATCTGTAGTAAAATAGGCCTTCTTCTGTAGAATGACTTCATCTCAGGACATCTTTGTTGTCTTTTGAAAATGTTTTTAATGTTTAGGTATGGCTTTCTAACATACATAATTAAGTTTTGACTATAGGGGAAGCTTCCCTGAGTCACTCAAAAGTTTTGTAAAAGAGGTTTCTCCATCCCTACTATACAGTTTTTTTTCCAATGGCTATTAATGAATTTAAATACATGGAATGTCCCGGCTGAGTAGAAATGGCTATGGTTTCCATAGAAAGAAACCAGGAAATCAAAGTGGAATAAAAGTTAGATGCAGAGATAATGTCATTGGGACTGATGCCATGGGATCCAGGAAATTTGGGCACCAGAGAAGGACATAATGGATATTTGTTTAATTGGCAGAGAATAAAAGGTGTGGATATGTACTGAACATTTTTTTCTTGTATCTTTATATGCAGATGGAAAAATATGAGCTCTATGTCTTTACTTTTCAAACGTACACCTCCCAAAGCCTTTGAAGTGGAACAAGATTTCAAGTTTTTCAAATCTCTTTCTTCTCCCAAGGTAGCTTAAAAAAAAAAAAAACCTTTGTTTTTCTTTTCATGAATTCAAATATGTCCAGTAATGTAGTATATTAGTTTTCTATTTCTGCTGTTATAAATTACCACAAACTTGGTGGCTTAAACAATACAAATTGATTATCTTACAATTCTGTAGGTCAGCAGTTCAACATAGGTCTCACTGGGCTAAAAGTGAGGTGTAGACAGAGCTGAGTTTCTTTCTGGAGGCTCTAGAAGAAAATCCCATATTCTTTAGTTTGTGGACCCCTTCCTTCATCTTTTTTTTTTTTTTGAGACAGAGTCTCACTCTGTTGCCTGGGCTAGAGTGAGTGCCGTGGCATCAGCCTAGCTCACAGCAACCTCACACTCCTGGGCTCAAGTGATCCTTCTGCCTCAGCCTCCCGAGTAGCTGGGACTACAGGCATGGTGGTGCCCGGCTAATTTTTCTATATATATTTTTAGTTGGCCAGATAATTCGTTTCTATTTTTTAGTAGAGACGAGGTCTCGCTCTTGCTCAGGCTGGTCTCAAACTCCTGACCTCGAGCGATCCACCCACCTCGGCCTCCCAGAGTGCTAGGATTACAGGCGTGAGCCACTGCGCCCGGCCCCTTCCTTCATCTTCAAAGCCAGAAATGTTTCATCTCTCTGACCATGGGGTCACATGTCCCTCTGACCCAGGAGAAAAGATTCTCTGCTTTTAAAGATTCATATGATTATATTAGGCCTACCTAGATAATTCAGAATAATCTACCCATCCCAAGGATCTTAACATAAACCACATCTGCAAAGTCCCTTTTGCCAAGTAAACCAGTACATGCACAGGTTGGGAATGGGAAGAATAGGATGTGGATATCTTTGGTAACCATTACTCTACCTTTTGCAGACACATTTTTCTTCAATGCAGATAAAAGTGTGCTGCTGTTCATTCTATTTCTATTTTTAACATGTCTAGAGAATGGATATAGCATAAGTCTTTAGACTAAGGTCTGGAATTAATTAATTAAAATTGATTTCCTCAAGATAGTCCACAAAATAAACTAAACATACCTTTCTAAATGTATCTCCCATTACTAACCTATGGTTACCCCACTCACTACAAATCAGACTAATTGTTGTTTCCAGAACTGAGAATTCCTCTGTCTTCTGCTCCTGTGATTTTGTTCACCTGAGATGTGTTTGCCATACCCATAACCTCTCTCCATCTGTCCAAAGTGGACAGGGTGGCCTATCTTTGTAAAACATACAACTGACAAAAGATTAGCATGTAGAATGTATAAAAGTCCATGATAAAAAAAAAACAGTCCAATTAAAAATGGTTAAAAACAAGGGGGAAGATTTGCTTGAGTTCTTTGTAGATTCTGGTTATTAGCTCTTTATCAGGTGTATAGCATGCCAATATTTTCTCCCATTCTGTAGGTTGTCTATTTGCTCTATTGATTGTGTCCTTGGTTGTGCAGAAGCTTTTTAATTTGATCAGGTCCCATCTATTTATTTTTGTTGTTGCTGTGATTGCTTTTGGGGTCTTTTTCATAAATTCTTTGCCTAGGTGGATATCTGTAAGAGTTTTTCCAACATTTTCTTCTAGTGTTCTTATAGTTTCACACCTTAGGTTTAAGTCTGTTATCCATCATGAATTAATTTTTGTGATTGGTGAGAGATGCAGATCCTGTTTCAGTCTTCTATATGTGGCTATTCAATTTTCCCAGCGCCATTTATTGAATAGGGATTCTTTTCTCCAGTGTAGGTTGTTGTCTGCTCTGTCAAAGATCATGTGGCAAAAGGAGGATGGTTTCATATCTGGGTTCTCTGTTCTGATCCAATCAATGTTAGTTCCACTTTCTCCAAAGGCCCCAATCTCTCCCTGCTTTGTGTCTCATAACATGTTGTCTTAGCATGTTCTACATTAAATTAGAATTTTTTTATTTGCATACTTACCTTTACTTCCTACCCCCACCACTAAATCATAAACTCTTTATGAGCAAAGATATGTACATAGCATGTAACAGATACTCAATTTTGTTAATAGAATTAAAATAGTATAAGCTAGAAATAAAGATTGGTATTCACTTTTAATATTCTATTTTAACTTAGAGGAAAGAAATCATGTTTTTAAGAAGTAACTTAAATGAAGCATTAAGTAAATTTGGGGAAGTCTTTAGAAAGGTTTTTAGAGCCCTTGAAATAATTGAATGCTCCAAATATTTCAAGCCTTGCCCTCTTCTTACCTCCGTTGGTTGATAAAATAACAAAGGTTCAATGCTGAAGTTGAATTAAAATGCCTTTCACTTAAGATTATCTGATTTCCACCAGTAATCTTAGTTATGCCCATTCCTTATCATTCTCGATTATGTAATGTTTATCTTTTCACTTATTTTCTGTTAATTTCTTTTTTTAACAATTCATGACATGTGATGAATTTCTTTTTTATATATTGCTACCAGTCATAATAATATGATGATACCAAATCTTATATTTAAATAGCACTTGAGTTTTTATATATATATATATATATATATACACACACACACACACACACATATAAATATATATATATGATTCTTAGAACTAGTGGATAGGCAAGGACCTTGCCCAAGATCATGCAGCTAGTAAGTGACAGAGTCAGGATTTGAACCCAGGTATTTTGCCACTGATGGAATGTGCCCTTTTCATTAAACATTCATTCCTCTGTTTTGCAGATTCGAAGACATGCTTTGGAAGGTTTTATGACTGAAAACAGAGAGGCAGGGATTGTTTTCGGTTCCCTGCCTATATACAGGGTGAGTTGGAGGTTTCTGGGACTAACTAGACGGTAACAGAGCAATAGGGAATCTGCCATCTCATTTCTGACCCCGGGCTACCAAGCAAGGTTGGAGAAAATCACAAAACCAAGTTGACCGAAGCTTCCAGAAATGTATTGTGTCCAATCCCGCAGAATTCTTGGGTTCTGTGTGTCAATGGCCTGAATCACTTGTCTCTTTTTTATCTTGGTGGCTCTTCATCACCTACAGGATAAAATCCAAATGCCTTAGCCTGGCCTACTGGCCTTCCACGATCTGGCCTCATTTTCCACCACATTCTCCCCATACTCTCCCTGTACTCCAACCACACCAAATTACTTGCCATGCCTTAAGCATCACTGGTCTCTCCGTTACCTCTGTGACCGTGCCTGTGTGGCCCCTCCACGCACGACCGATCCATCTCTTGTTTCCCTCCAAATCCCTATGTACCTTTCAAGTCTCCAGTCCAGGTAACCTCTGTTAAAGAACTTATTAATTAACCCAGGAAATGATAAACCAAAGACCAAATATTTCAACTGAATCATAACTTTTATATTAAATGTTACTTATCTTTGCCAAGAACATATTCACCATAACAGGTATCAAACACTTATGATAACCGATGATGCTAAGGGTGAACTCTCAAGAATTAATAGTGGGCAACTGGAGGGTGTAATTTGAAGAAGGTGGGCCTTCTCACCCCTCACCCCCTGAATTCGTGTTGTAGAAGTAATCACTTAAAGTCTGTCTAACTTATTTATGACTTCCAGGTGTCAAGCCCCACTAGTCTACGATTCCTTCCGCTCATTGGTGCAGAAGCACAAAAGGACTCTTCAGACGGCGTTACAGGAAAGAAGAAGGGAGGTCACGTTCAACATGAAAGAGTAAGTTAGCACCAATTCTGCCATTGAGTTCTAGTTCCACAGTGTGTCCCATTTCTGTTTGGTTTTTAATTATTTCTCTGTTCCCAGAAATGTTCTGGGTCTAAAATTATTTCTGTTCACGCTGTAATATTCATTTATGAATATTCCAGATGTGTATGCTTTAGCTCAATGAAATGAAAATCATAAATTTGCTGGACAGAGAGGACCTGAATTAACAAAGTTTTCCTAGAGTTTTACCACTGAAATGCACTGAGTTGTTGTAGAAACTAGGCATTTGTACACAACATTGCTGAGGGCTATGGAACCACCCTTGCTTCTTAATCTTATTGTACCTCGAGGATGAAGCCATGACATCAATAAGTTTCTGGGTCACCAGCAAAAATTTTTCTTATATATTAATAGGAATAACTAATACACAATGCTTTACAGGTTACAAAATGTTTTTGTAAATGGTTCCTTTGATTTTCACAATAAGTACAAAGAAAATGCTAGACCCATGTTAGAGTTGGGGAAAAATCGAACCTTAAGCAAGGTCAAGTGCCTTGTCAAAGATCACATACTAATTAAGTGATAAGCTAAAATCTATCTGACTCCAAATTTCTTGCTCTTTCTATTAAACCATAACAGCCTACACAATGCAAACTCTATCACTTTTCTGCTAGTTTTAGAAACTTGCATGAGCCTAACTTAACCTGTGGCCATTTATCCAGTCATTAAAATAGATCAAACATTAAGAGAAAGATCTAACACACAGTAATTTTTACAAGCCTCCTTTCTATGAAGTCAGACTAAAAACAAAAAGGAGATGGTTCATATTGTCTGTACCTAATTCAATAACAGGTAACAGACACAATGACAACAACAGCAATTTTATAAAGCTGCTTTATTTAATTAATATAGAAAACTTTACCATAATTTTCTTAGCTTGTGCATTTCATGAGAATATGAATGATTCCTGTTAATCATCAACTCTGCCTATTATCTAAGTAAGAATTTTTGGTAATATAAGAGATTTCTATAAAAACAATATCATTTACTTTTAGTTGTTTTGAGTAACAGACAAAATACAGTGTTATAAATAATCCAAAACTAAAAAGCAATAAAAAATTATTTGTATTGGGTTTTATAATTTGTGTATTTTATGCCCCATACTTGCATTTTTATTTAAGTTTTACCTCATCTAATATTATTAAGTGTACTTTACATTCTCTAAGTAAACACTAAGTGGCAGAAGGAAGATGGCCAAGTATGTCTTAAGCACCACAGGGAAGACAATATGGAATTAAAAATTAGTCATTTTGTTTGTTTGTTTTTGTTCTTTGTTTTTTTTGTTTGTTTGTTTGTGTTTGTTTTGAGACAGAGACTCACTCTGTTGCCCAGGCTAGAGTGCCGTGGCATCAGCCTAGCTCACAGCAACCTCAAACTCCTGAGCTCAAGTGATCCTCCTGCCTCAGAAACCCAAGTAACTGGGACTTTAGGCATGCAGTAGCATGCCTGGCTAATTTTTTCTCTTTTAAGTTGTCCAGCTAATATTTTTTTTTTCCTATTTTTAGTAGAGATGGGTCCTGCTCTTACCAGGGCTGGTCTCGATCTCCTGAACTCAAGCGATCCTCCTGCCTCCCAGAGTGCTAGGATTACAGATGTGAGCCACCATGCCCGGCCAAAAATTAGTCATTGTTAATCTACATAATGACTAATCTATACTCCAATAATCATAAGTTGACTCTGCTATAATTAATTTTATCAGAGATCATGAAAAATGATAAAGTATTTGTCCAAATACAAAGAAAATTTTAATATACCTGATGTTCAAATAGATGCTTTATTTTCTCTTCATCACTCTGATAGGTCATTGATCACACAAGAAAGGCAAAAGGAGTACATTGTCTCCATTTGCTTACAGAAAAGGTGGCACAAAACCATGATTAAATATTCTTTTCTGGTTTAATGGAGAAAAGAGTTAAGAGTGGTCATGGGGGTTGAAATTAGTTTCCAAGATAAAATTAAGTCCTTTGCAGAAAATTGTGCCCTTAGTAAGATGACAATAAAATCTGGAAACTAGGATACATTAAAGCACCACCATGTTGATTGTCTGCAATTTTAGGAACCCAAAGAGCCTAAGTGGGAAAATAGTGGATGAAATAAAATTAATAAATACGGATCAAATGCCTGTTTTCATAAAAAACACTTCCAGAGAGGTGGGCATAAAATGACCTCACAAAGTTTGGGGTAGAAATTTCATTTTAGTGAAACAAGTATTTTGGAATAATTATGGAAAAACCTTAAAATAGCCATCATGTGCACCATTCTAGGCACCAAGAATCCATTTATAGATCAAAGAGTTCACAGTACAGAGGAGAGAAAAATCCTCTGAGCAAAGAGTCCAATAACAGGGATCTTAATCTCTTTTAACTTATTATTTTTAAACATAGAAATTCTGATTCCAAATTTTAACTTCTTTAAATGGTTTGTAAATCTCTTTAGAATTAAACAAAAAATTACAAAATATTAACCATAGTACAGCAAAACATAAATTAGAACATGAATTTGTATTTCCTTTTTAGTTTAAATATGGGAAGAGAAGGGGAGAATGTGAACTTTGTGAAGTGTAACCCATTCTCAAAATTGTGGAAACATATCCAATCATAGAAAAATGGTCAGGTGCAGTGGCTCACACCTGCAATCCCAGCACTTTGGGAGGCTGAAGCAGGAGGATCACTTGAGGCTGGAGTTGGAGACCAACCTGGGCAACATAGCAAGACCCTATCTCTAAAAAAAAAAAACTGAAAATTTAGCCGGGCAAGGTGGCACGTGCCTGCAGTCCCAGCTACACAGGAGGCTGAGGTGGGTGGATCCCTTGAACCCAGGAGTTTGAGGCTGCAGTGAGCTGTGATTACACCCCTGCACTCCAGCCTAGGCAGCAGAGCTAGACCTGGTCTCAAAAAAATAAAGAAATAAATGAAAAATAAAAATGGCCAAGTGAAAGATAATATATAACAACATACTGCATAGTTTTTCCAAAGAATAGTTAATGACAAAGAAATTCTCACAATTTTATTTTAGGTGAAAAAAGTATATAAACTCAGTTATAACTCAATAATATTGCTAATCATAATGGTAAACATTCTTTTCAAACTAGTGTAGGTATGATACTATGTACTTGATATCACACTCTTTCACTTAATCTTTGCAACACTTTGGGGTAGTTACAGTGATCATCCCTGTTATAAATGAGAAAACTGAAGCACAGAGGACAAGTAATTTATCTGTGATCCCAAAAGAAGCAAGGAACAGAGCTGGGATTTAAACCTGGCAGTTTAACTACAGAGCCTAGCTACTTCCATATAATGCAAGGCAATTCAGACTCGGGTGAGCTGCTGGGTCTCTGCTGGTTGGAATAACCTTATGAGAGTTTACAGATAATAAACACTGAAAAAGCACTCCCTTCCTGTCATGTTCTGTCCTTTCACCTGGCTTTGCTTCTCTTCATAGCTCTGATCATGACCTGATGTTGCATCATATAAGAATTCATTTTATTTCCTAAGAGCATGTTCCATGGCATCTTTTTTTCCCTTAAAAAATTATTTATTTTTATTGTTTCTATCCCACTAGAATGTAAGACTTGTGAAGGCAGAAACCTTGTCTTGCTTATTCTCTGCTGTACCTCCAGTGTCTAGAACATAAAGGGAAACTCAAAGAACATTCGCCAAAACAAATACGGAATGAATTTTAAAAAGAAGTAGAAGAAGAAAAGTAGAACATAAAAGAAAGAAAAGATCCATGCAGTTTGGGAAGTTCCCATAGCTGGGGTTCAGCAGGTTGATCCAGGGAACTAAGCCTCCTGCCTTGTCTCAGGAAGCAAGAGTTGTCATGTGACCTGCTGGTAGCCAAGGCTGAAGGATCTTTAGGGTTTGAATCTTGACCTTCAGGGCTCACTTATTGTCTTTTTCTTTTCCTTAGAACTCTACATCTCCTCTTTCCTTTTTCTTCTTTCTCTCTTCTTCCCCATAATAGACCATAAAACAAATTGAAACGTATCATAAATGTTGTTTGAACATTATTGGCAACATTAGACACTTCTTAATCTGCATTTTTAAACCAATTGGGCTTAAATTTTTATATGTATTTCTTCATAAAAGATACAATTCAAAACAAACTTCCATTTCTCATTTATATGATCATCGCCTGATTTTATCTTCTTATGAGTCAATGGACTCTGATATTATTAATATGCAGTTTTAATGATTAATGAACTAATTCTTGTTCTGTTTTGCTTTGAACCAACCCATTGCAGATTATACAGTTGAGTCCCAGAACAGAGAACTAACTGCCCAGTTAAATAGTTTACAGCTTCTGCTCTTGCACTGCAGCCTTCAGGAGCCCCACCTCCTATTTTTAAGATACTTTTACCCCGGAGGCACACAGGATTGTTAAGTAAATAGCTGTAATTTTTTTCTAGGAGGATTAACATCTCTATATATATTAGTGATGCAATTTGCCTCTGGAAAATTGTGTTTGTCATATATGCCAGTTACTAACTGACACGCTCTCTATTTCACAGCCATCACGGAAGAGGAGTTTAAAAAAAATTTTTGTCCCGCAAATAAATCTGGCTTCTTCCTTCTTCCCATCCATACCCGAATAAAGAGCAAAAGCACAAGTGGTTGCTGCACATAAAATGGCAAAGTCTGGATGATACCCTGGTCTGGGTGAGAGGGAGAGTCCACCAGACACCGTCAGCCATCTCCGTATCCTCAGGCTGCTGATGGAGAAGCTTAGGAAGCTCTGGGGACCTTGACTGCAAACACCAAGCAAGCAGCAAGCGGCCAATAGTGTAGGCAATGTGAAAAATGCACCAGGCAGGCCTCTAGCTATTGTTCTTCTTCATTTAGAGAAATGTCATTGGGAAGGACATGTCTAGCATTTCTTAAAGGAAGAAATTATTTATATTTAGTCTAAAAATAGCTCCAGGTAAATAGAATTTGAATTATCTGATCTTTCTGAGGTTCATCTTTTATTAATTCTTTTATTAACTGATTTGGTATTTTGACCAAATGATCAATTTCATTTTTCATTTCACATGTAAAAAATGAAAGCATCTAAATATGATCATTAATAAATGAGATTTTTAATAAGTCAAAGGCATGAGGAAAGTATCAGAATTGAAGCCTGCAGATTGGATGATCTGGGCCTCTTTAAGACATGATTCTGAGCTCTTGAGTAATAAAATCAAAGTATTCCCATGTCAAGGGTTAGTCTACTTTCCCCAAAGTATAGGAACACTTGGTAAGAAAAAATTGTGGTCCCTTAATTTTTTATTCTGCTTTTCCATTCTGTGTAGGGCTTTATAATTCTTGAAACTGCACCATCTTTGGAAGCCAAGAAAATTTTTTGTTCATGTAAACTCCATATTTACACGTTTCTTTTTATGTTCATTTCTAGCAAGTATAGTACTATTAATAATTATTGTTGCTAATAGGAATGTGATCATTTCTCCTGCTGCTTTTATTTTTCTCTTAACTTTTTTCTTTATGCATTTTAATTACACAAGAAAATAAAGTTCCAAGAGAAAATACTGAGTGTAAAATAAATTCTATTTTATTGGATTTAAAAAAATATGTTTAATGATGTCTATAATTTACTCACATGAAGAAAAGACTCTAGGAAAACAGTACAGTTACAGAACATAAACCATTTATCAACATGTAAGTAAGCCAGGAGATTATTTTTTAAAAAGTAGAAAAGAAAACTTTCAAGGAGTTTATGAAAATTATTTGATTTCCCATCTTTCAATCTCAGTTGTAAAAGGGCCATTTCATCTAGGCATAGATTTCCTAAAAGCAATGTTGACCACTCTGCCAAGCATCAATTCCTTTAATCTGGCATTCAAGACCCTAAATTAGCATCCCCTTATCCTTTTTGCCAGAGGAGTTGATTCTCAAATATCTTTGAACAGAAATATACAATTTCTTGACCCTCTTAGGATTTAAAGATAATTTAGCATCTTTGCACATTATATAAGTGATTTTATTTTAGTCAATATACTGTAAAGAATGACATTATACATAATTGTGTAGTTATAATTTTTAATGATACACAAAATATGTAGAAAAGCTTTATCTTTTCCCTCATGTATGAAATGGTAGACTGATTATATTAGCCATTTAAAAAAGGCATGATTTATTGACAAATAACTAAGAATATTTTATTACATTATGTTTGGTGTGGGGCTAGAATGTTCACTGAAATATAAGGCAATGATTTCTGTTTCAGGTAATGGTAGACTAAGTAATTTGGACCAATCATTCCCTCTAAGGAAAACTAGAATCAGAAAACATCTCTTTGAAGGTATCTTAGAGCAAATGAGATAGACAGCAAAGCACGAAGATGCCGGATTCCAGAGGAAGACTGAGGCTCTGGTAGGTCAGCCTAACTTTTGAAGCCAGCTTTCTCCTACAGGCATGTGCTGGTTCCAGAGGAAAGATTAGGAGGCTAAGAAACTGAAGTGGTAATTGGAACTAAGTCTTTCTCAAGGGGTGAGCCCCTCTCACTTGGTCGGGGCTCCAAAGAACTGCATCCTAGACATATGAGTGACATAAAGGTAGACGGATCTTCATTGGAAACTACAGTTCACCTTCCAGTCATTTCAAACGCTGAAAATGGACTAAAGTGATCTTGAATTACTAGATCCCCAGGAGCCTGCAAAAGTGGAGTAAATACTATGAAGAAAGATAATATCCTAGACCTTAAATTATGTCTTTACTGTTTCAAATATATGTCTGACACACTATAAAACATGACCAGGTACATAAGGAGACAAAACAAGAATGGGAACTGACGGAAAGCAACAAGTAATGGAAAAAAACAGGGGCTCCAGATATTGGACTTACCAGATAAAGACTTTAAAATAACTATGCTCACCATACTGGAGAAGATAAAACACAAGATTTAGAATTTCAGAAGATAGTTAGAAATTATTGATGAGAGCCAAATGGAAATCCTAGAGCAAAAAAAAATGCAATAATCAAAATTAAAAACTCACTCAAAGGATATAACAATCGAGTAGTCCGACTAAAGAGAAAATTAGTGAGCTGAAAATAGGTTAGAAGGAAATATTCCTATTGAAGCACTGAGAGATGAAAAATAGAGAAGAGAGGGGAAAAAAACAGAGTTGAGATAGTAAAAATAATAGGAGTCCCAGAAGGAGAGGAAAGAATAGGGTAGCAGCAAATACACCAATTATTTTTCAAAACTTCATAAAAGCCACTAACCAACAGATTCAGAAGTACCGTTAGCCATAGGTAGGATAAATAAATATCAGTAAAAATAAATGCAAATCTGTATACTTCATAGTAAAATTGCTGAAAATTAAACAGAAAGAAAAAATTATGGAAGCAACAAGAGGGAGATAAAGGACAAATTATTTTCATGAGTAACACGATTAGCTGACTTCAGCCGACTTCACCACAAAATAAAAAGGGGATGAGGGCCAAAAACCAGAATGTTCAGGACTTTTGTAACCTCAAAGTCCTAAAACAGAATAAATGCCAACCCAGCATTCCCATTCAAGAGAAAATATTCTTCAGGAAGGGCAGTCAAATGGCAATAAGATTTTGACAAACAAAAATTGAGAGAATTAATCACAGTAGACACACATTAATGAAAGTACTAAAAAATATTCTTTAAGCAGAAGGAAAATGGATAGGCATTCAGAGGTAGAGAAAAGACGAAGAGTAATGACATGGTAAATATGTGGATAGCCTAAATGAATATTAACAGGATAAAGCAATAGCAACATCATGGAGTTTAAAAATGCAAATAATAAAGTCGATAAAATACAAAAGAGATATGAAAGTGAGGAGGAGAATAAATACGATCAGAGTGTTCTGAAGCTCTTAAATTGTCTGGAAGAAGGTAAAAGTAACAATGTTCACTCCACTTTGATAAGGCAGGGATGTGTCATAATCTCCATGGTAACCACAGAAAGAATAGTAACAGCATACCGGATACGGCTGAGGACAAATACAGGAGGAAAAAGAAAATAATAAATGTTATTTGATCTAAAAGAAGGCAAAGAAAGGAAGAAAAAACAGTTATAAAAGGGAAAGAAAAATAGAAAAAAAACATAGTAACATGGTGGATTTAATATTAAATATACCAATAATTATGCAACTTTTAATACATTAAGTATTCAAATTAAAGACAAAGATTGTCAGAATGAATAAAATAAAATCCAACTATATATTGTTTACAAGAAACACATCTAATATATGAGAACACCAAACTGTTGAAGACAAAAGAATGGGAAAAGATGTATAATGCAAAAACTAACCAAAAGAAAGCTGGTATAGCTATATTAATATCAAAATACACTTCAAGAAAATAAAGTAAGCAAGAATCTTCTTAACAGTTCTATTCATAGTAACTCAAAACTGGAAAAAGCCTAGCTTCCATCAACAGAATGACTAAACAAATGGTGGTATAGTAGTATACTGAAATATTATCCATGATTAAAAAGTATAAAACATGAATGTGTGCATAAACATGGACATCTCAAGAACATGTTAAGTCAAAGAAAACTTACGGAAAGAATACGTATTGTGTGGTTCAATTTTTATAAAATTCTACAGCAGGCAAAACTAATCTTTAGTTAAAAAAATGTAAAACAATGGTGGCCTCTGGGGGAGAGGGCAGTTGTCACAGGTTGATTGGGAAAGGGTATGAAAGACTTTCTGGGGCGATGGTGATGTCCTTATCTTGATAAGGTTCAGGTTATACAGCTATGTGTACATATCAAAATTTATGGATGATATTTCTGCATTACATTGCATGTGCATCTTCTCAAAAAAACTAAGAACTGTAAACCAATACTGTAGTTAATAATATGCATGCCAATATGATTACCAATGTCTTCAACTTACTTTGAAATGCATCCAAAAAAGAAGATGGACTAAGGCAAAGCGGAATGAACTGCTGGATGGATGTGTAGTAGACCAAATCCAATAATATGTTAATTATAGAATCTAGGTGATAGAAATTTATTCATTATAGATTTTTTCAAATTCTCTGAGTATTCTAACTTTTTCCATAATAAAAGGGGGACAGAAGTCTAATAAGTCAATATAACACTTTAGAGAAAAATTAAAGGAGCCCTACATAAATACAAAGGTATATTTATGTTCATGACTTTGAAGACTCAATATTGTGAAGA
>JAQIFY010001197.1:0-14381 GCA_028533085.1 Varecia variegata | reverse complement strand
TGGTGTTATTCCCAAATATGCACTTAGGTGATGATCAGGGAAACCAATTTTCTGGTGAGTACATGTGGTGCTTATTTTTCCATTCTTGGGATGTTTCACTTAATAGAATGGGTTCCAACTCTATCCAGGAGAACCAAAGAGGTGTCTTTTAATGAGAAAACCTCTAGAATTTCACGACTAAGTCAGATTCTCTTTGGATGTCGATTTCTAGTTTATCTTATATGTACTTCAGTATTTTGAATACATTTCTCTAGTCTTCTAATGGCTTATGTTGCTGATGATAAGGCTTTTATAAATCTAGTTTTCATTTGTTTCAGTTTGTTTTGCTTCTAGTAGTTTTTCATTTTTTTATGTCTTTTTCTCTAATAAATGCATTTATTTTTATTCTCCCCTGGCTCACTGTAGGGCTACTTCAATGTAAGTTCAATTTCTTTTCTATTCTGAAAACATTCTCAGCAATTAGCTCTTTGATCATTGCATCTTCCTTATTTTTTCTTTTTCTTTTTTCAAAACCCCAGAGAGAGTTGTTTCTTTCTATACTGCATTCTCAGAGATTTTTCTTATATCTCTCTCACAATTTATTAAGTTCTTCTGAATTGATAGTAGTATTTCTTTGTTTATTGGGTTTTTTATTTCATTGACTATATTTTTCATTTCTAAATTCAGAGTTGGTTCATTTTTATATCTGGCCTATTCCTGTTCATACCCTTCTGATTTTATGTCCTGAATGCTATTCTGCTTTGATTTCTTGGATGATTTCAAATGCATTATTTTACCTTTTAAATTTTATTTGTATTATTCTATATTGTTCATTTCCTTGACTCTAACAATGCCTGTTTACTGAGTCAGCTGGGTGCTTTTGAAATGGTGCTAAAAAGAGACATTTGAAAGTTTCTTTGTGTGGTTTATAAACTACACTTAGAAATTTAGTGGGGGTTTCTTACTTGATTGCCCCTCCTCTGACACCATTAAAAGGCTGCTTGCCCCTTGGCTCTGAAATAGGTTTTCTATTAGTAGGTATGCTTGAGTTTCTGGTGGACTCTTAGGTTCAGCTGGTAGATTTGGGCAAGATGAGTTTTTGTTTATTTGTTCATTTGTTTTTGCTGTCTGCAAATTTCAGGGAAAGAGACTGAACTATTCCAGAGGAATTATATTTCTAAATATTAGTTTTCCTTTTTTTCATTTTTTCTGCAGAGGGCCTGGTTCTTATCCCATTCCACAGACTGAGCTCTATCCTCCCTGGCATTGGAGCCCATTCATAGTATTCCACTAGTCATGTGACTTCAGTCCCAAATTACTCATGATAATATTCCCCTCTCAATTTTATAACACTTCATTCTCCCCTTTTTTTGGCAGTTCTAGATTTTTAAATACCTCCTAATATATTTCATCTCTAACTCCTGAGTATTCTCAGTAACAGAGAAAGGGTTCTGATAGAAATTCAGAAGACTTCAAAAGCTGACTCTTGAACTGGAATTTTGTTAGTCATAGACGACAATTCTAACCTACCCAGGCAGTGTATATAACTAAGACACTGCAATAAGAAAATATATTATCTGTTCCTGGAAAGAATATAACATCATGAATTAATTAATTACAGTAAATCAGTTGACTTTACTAATTCATCTAAGAGAGGTATGGTCATAGATATACTTTTCCAATCCTATAAGTTTTAGCAAAATATGATAATTTTTTAAATTTATATTTCTATCTGTTTCAGCAGGAGAAAATGTATCTTTTTATTTTGTTCTTTGTTTATGGGATCACATTTGGAAAGCTGGACATAAACTTCTGAATTTTTCCAGTGATCTTTTAGCATTCCCATAGAGTAATTACTTGAAGGCTGTAGCTTCCAAGTAGAATTAAATCTATATTTAGTATATTTTATTTAAACAAGTTATGTGGTTAGGTAGTTAGGGCAGGCTAAATACTATAATGAAGAACATGATAAATGTTTATTTCTTACTCATATCTCAGGCCAAATACTGTATCTGGCAATAAACTGACAAAATGATAATTTAGGGACAGAAGTTTCCTCAATATAATAGCTCTGCTATTCCGTAGTCTCCTAATATCTCTTTGAATTTTTCAGTTATGAAATGAAAAAGGAGACACTAATTTGTGGATTGCATGGGGAGTTTAAGGGACCAGGTCCCTTAAAGAGACATATATTATTTCTACCCACATTACAGTGAGCAGAATGTAGTCATATAATCTTACCCAACCTCAAAGGAGTCTGGCAATATCTCTGCACTAAGAGAAGTAAACTTGATTATCTAGGCACATAGCATAATTTTTACCACTTAAAATAAATAACTTTACATTTTATGCATTTTTAAAATTTATCTTAACAAGTTTTACAAAACATTTATTAAAAGATATATCCTACATGTGAGATAGACCAAACTGAATGGACCACCCACTTTTTTCATTACTGTGTACATAGGTGTCTGCTTCATACATCACTTTCATTCTCCAGAGATAATTACCAAGGTCTTAAAAGAAAAAAAAGAAACAAAAATAAGTTAGAACCAAAAACCAAGGGCCATCATTCTTCTCTAAATAATTTAATTATTCAGAAATACTTTTTGGTGAAACATTTTTGTTGTTCTCTGTCTTTCTCTCTCTTTCTTTCTTCTATCATTGCTTTTAAACATATTGATTGTACATAATTATAAGGTAGAGTGTGATATTTTGATACATGTGCATGATGTGTAATGATCAAATCAAAGTAATTAGCATATTCATTACCTCAAACATTTATCATTTCTTGTGCTGGGAACATTTAAATTCCACTTTTCTAGCTATTTCAAAATATACAATAAACTATTGTTAATTATAGTCACCCCATAGTGCTATAAAACACTAGAATTTATCCCTCCTATCTGACTACATTTTTGCATCTCTTAACAAAACTTTTGCTATACCCCCTTCTCTCTTACACTTCCCTGCCTCTGGTAACCACTATTCTATCTATTTCCAGGATATCAACTTTTTTGCTTCCACATTTAATTATGAATGTGGCATTTATCTTTCTGTGCCTATCTAATTTCACTTAATATTTGTCCTGAAAGCTCATAAATATTGCCACTAATTATAGAATTTTGTTATTTTTTATGGCTAAATAGTATTCTATTTTGTACACATACCACATTTTCTTTACCCATTCATCTGTTGATGGACATGTAGATTAATCCCATATCTTGGCTATTGTGAATAGTGCTGCCATCATCATGGGAGTGCAGATATCTCTTTAGCATACTTACATTCTTTCCCTTGGATAAATACTCAGTTCTGGGATTGCTGGATCATATGGTAGTTATATTTTTAGCTTTTTTTTTTTTTTTTTTGAGGAAACGATATACTGTTTTTCATAATGGCTGTGCTAATAATGTACATTCCCATCAATAGTGTATAAGAGTTTCCCTTTCTCTACATCCTATCCAGCATTGGTGGGGATTTTTTGTGTTTTTTTGTATTTTGATAATTTTTGATAAAAGCCACTCAAACTGGCTTTTATATCTCATTGTAGTTTTGATTTTCATTTCCCTCATGATTAGTGATGTTGAGCATTTTTTCATATACTTAGCCATTTGCATGTCTTCTTTTCAGAGATATCTATTCAGCTCATTTGCCCATTTTTTTATTGGATCATTTGGGTTTTCACTATTGAGTTCCTTGTATATTCTAGTTATTAATCCCTTGTCAGATGAATAGTTTTCAAATATTTTCTCCCATTCTTCAGGTTTTCTACTCACTCTGTTGACTGTTTCCTTTACTGCACAGAAGGCTTTTAGTTTGCTATAATCCCTTTTGTCTGCTATTGCTTTTGATGCCTGAGCTTTTGAAATCATAGCCGTAAAATTTTTGCCCAGACCAACGTCCTGAAGCATTTTTCCTATGTTTCCCCCTAGTAGTTTTGTAGACTTTAGTCTTATATTTAAGTCTTTAATCCATTATGAGGATTAAATCCAAATCTGTTGATTTTTTTGTGTATGGTGAGAGATAAGGGTATAGTGTCATTTTTCTGCATATGGATATTCAATTTTACCAGAATCATTTATTGAAGTGACTATCTCTTCTCCAATAATTGTTCTTGGTTACTTTGTCAGAATCAGTTTTAAATATATGGATTTATTTCTAGGCACTCTATTCTTTTCTGTTGGTCTATGTATCTGTGTTTATGCCAGTACCACGCTATTTTGGTTACTACACCTTTATGAATAGGATATTTCAAAGTCAGATAGTGTGATGCCTTCACTTTATTCTTTCTTTTCAGAATTCCTTTAGCTATTCAGTCTTTTGTGTTTCTATACAAATTTTGATTTTTTTCTATTCATGTGAAAAATGTCATTGTTATTTTGATAGGATTTGCATTGAATCTGTAGGTAACATTCGCAGTAGTATTGTCATTTGGGCAATACTAAATCTTTCAATCCATGAAAATGGAAAATATTTTCATTGTTTCATGTCCTCTGAAATTTTTGTCAGTGTTTCATAGTTTTCTCTGTAAAGATCTTTCACCTTCTTTGTTAAATTTATTCCTAGGTATTTTTTATAGTATTGTAAATGGGATTCTTTTTTTGATTTCCTTGTCTGCTAGTTTGTTGTTGGTGTATAGAAAGGCTACTGATTTTTGTATGTTGATTTTGTATTCTGAAATTTTCTGAGTTTGTCAGTTCTAAGAGAATATTTAGGGTGAAGTTTTTAGGGTTTTCTCTATATAAGGTCATGTCATCTGCAAACAGGGACAGTTTGACTTATTTCATTCCATTTTGAATGCCCTCTATTTCTATGTCTTTCCTAATATCTCTGTCTAGGAATTCCAGTACTATGTTGAATGAATAGGAGTGGCGAAAGTGGACATCCTTGTCGTGTTCCAATTTTAAAGGAAAAACCTTCAACCTTTCTTTGTTCCGTATAATGTTGGCTATGGATTTGTCATATATAGCCTTTATTTGTTATGTTTCTTCCATACCTCACTTGTTGACAGTTTTCATCACAAAGGGATATTGAATTTTATCAAATAGTTTTCTGTATCTATTGACATGATCATATAGTTTTCTTCCTTCATTCTGTTGATGTAATGTATCATGTTCATTTGTGTATGTTGAATCTTCCTTGCATTTCTGGATCATGGTGAATGATATTTTTAATATGATGGTGGATTTGGTTTGGTAGTAGTTTGTAGAGGATTTTTGCAACTATGTTCATCAGAGATATTGGCATATAATTTTCTTTTTTGTTGTGTCCTTATCTGGTTTAAGTATCAGGGAAATGCTGGCCTTGTAGAATAAGTTTGGAAGAATTTACTCCTTTTCAATTTCTGGAAGAGTTTGAGAAGAATTGGTATTAATTCTTTGTTAAATGTTTGGTACAATTCAACAGTGAAGCCATTGGGTCCTGAGATTTTCTTTAATGGGAGACGTTTCATTAAAGATTCAGTCTTGTAACTAGTAATTGGTCTGTTCAGGTTTTCAGTTTCTTCTTGGTTCAATCCTCATAGGTTTTATGTGTAAGTAATTTATTCATTTTCACTAGACTTTCCAATTTTTTGACCTGTGGTTGTTTGTAATAATTTCTAGTGATCCTTTTTATTTCTTTGGTATCAGTTGTAATGTCTTCTTTTTTGATTCTTATTTTACTAATTTGGTATTTTCTCCTTTTTTCTTATTTAATCTAGCTAATTGTGTGTCTATTTTGCTTATCTTTTCAAAAATCAACTTTTTGTTTTGTTGATCTTTTGTATTTTTTAGTCTCAAATTTGTTTATTTCTTCTCTAATATTTATTATTTGTTTTCTTCTAATTTTTAGTTTGGTATGTTCTTTCTTTGCTAGTTCTTTAAGATACACTGTTAGATTATTTGAAATTTTCTACTTTTTATGTAGGTGTTTATTACTATAGACTTCTCACATAATAATACTTTTTCTGTATCCCACAGATTTTGGTATATTGTGTTTCTATCTTCATTTGTTTCAAGAAAGTTTTTATTTTTCTTCTTAATTTCTTCCTTTGCCCATTGGCCATTCAGAAGCATGTTTTTGGTTTAATTTCTATGTATTTTTACAGTTTCCAAAGTTCCTCTTGTTATGGACTTATAGTGTTTTCCCATTTTGGTCAGAAAAGTTATTTGACATTATTTTTTTTAATTTGCTGAAGCTTGTTTTGTCATCTAGCATATGGTCTATATTGGAGAATGTTCCATGTTCTGATGAGAAGAATGTTTATTCTGCAGCTGTTGGAGGAAATGCTCAATAAATTTCTCTTAGGTCCATTTTCTCTAAAGTGCAGTTTAAATCCAATGGTTCTTTGTTGATTTTTTTTTTTTTTTTTTGTCTAGATGATTTTTCCAGTGACGAAAATGGGGTGTTGAAGCACCCAATTATTATTATATTGAAGTCTATTTCTACCTTTAGATCTAATATTTGCTTTATGTATCTGTCTATTTGGGTGTTGAGAACATATATATTTACAGTTGTTACACCCTTTTGCTGAAATGATCCCTTTATCATTATATAATAATGTTCTTTGTCTTTCTTTTTTTTTTTTCCCATTTTCATGGAATATCTTTTTCCATCCCTTCGCTTTCAATCTATATGTATCTTTACAGGTGAAGTGAGTTATTTATAGGCAGCATATAGTTGGGGCATGTTTTTTTAATCCATTCAGCCAGTCTATACCTATGAAGTTGGGACTTTAATCCATTTAGATTCAAGGTTATTATTGATAGATGAGGACTTACTCTTATTATTTTCTTATTTATTTCTGGTCATTTTGTATATCCTTTCTTTCTATTTTTCTCATTGTTTATCTCTGCAGTTTGGTGGTTTTCTGTAGTGATAGATTTGATTTTTTTCTTTCTTCTTTGTGTATTTGCTCTACCAGTAACTTTTATATTTTTGCGTATTTTTATGATAGTAATTATTGTCTTTTAACTTACAGACTTAGGACTCCTTTTAGCATTTCTTATAAGGCCATTTTAGTGCTGATGAATTCCTTCAGTTTTTGCTTGCCTGCAAAATACTTTATTTCTCCCTAATTTC
The DNA here is from genome assembly GCA_028533085.1 of Varecia variegata. Taxonomy (NCBI): domain Eukaryota; kingdom Metazoa; phylum Chordata; class Mammalia; order Primates; family Lemuridae; genus Varecia; species Varecia variegata. Next base: position 7,337 of record JAQIFY010001197.1, on the reverse strand, counting down.
TAAAGCATAGTTTTTCTGGATATGGTAGTATAATATTATTTCCTGCCATTTTTTTTTTTTTCTTTCAGCATTCTGATTATATCATCCATTCTCTCCTGGCCTATAAGATTTCTGAAGAGCAATCTGACGTTAATCTAATTGAAATTATCTTCAATGTGACAATGTTTTTATGTGGCTGCTTTTAGAATTCTTTCTCTGTCTTTGTCTTTTGGCAATTTGACTATGATGTGCCTTGGGGAGGACTTTTTGGATTGAATCTATTTAGGGACTTTTGAGCTTTCTGGATCAGGATGTCTATATCTTTCCCCAGACTTGGGAAGTTTTCAGCTACCATTTTATTAAATAGGTTTTCCACATCTTTTCCCTTCTGTTTGACTTAGAAAATTTCCATAATGTTCTACAAACCAGGAGTTCAAAAATTAATAAATAAATAAAATTTGAATAATGTGGATATTTGTCTTCTTAATTGTGTCCCATAAGTCTTGTAGGCTTTCTTCACTTTTTTCTTTTTTCTTGTTTCTTTCTTTTTTCTTTTGTTCTCAGACTGAGTAATTTTAATCTATCTTCAAGTTCATAGATTTTTTTTTCTGCTTGATCAAATTCCCTGTTGAAGCTCTCTATTGTATTTTTATTTCATTCATTGAATTCATCAGCTGCAGTTCTGTTTGGTTCTTTTTTTATAATTTCTATCTATGTTTGAATTTCTCCTTCATATTGTTAGTTGTTTTTCTTATTTTATTTAATTGTTTATCTGTATTTTTTGCATCCTATTAAGTGTCCTTAAGATCATTATTTTGAATTCCTTTTCTGACAATTTATTGATTTCCTTTTCATTGGGGTGTGTTAGTGGAGTTATTACATTCCTTTGGTGTTGTCATATTCTTTTGCTTTTTTATGTATCTGTGTCTCTACATTGATGTCTGTGCATCTGGTGGAATGATGACCTCTTCCAAATTTTCTAGAGTGGCTTTCATAGAGAAAGCCTTTCACCTGCAGTTGAGTTTTAGTGTAGTGATTGCAAAAGGTGTGGTGACCCTGTTTTTTTTTTTTTTTTTTTTTTTGAGACAGTGCCGCTCTGTTGCCCGGGCCAGAGTGAGTGCCGTGGCATCAGCCTAACTCACAGCAACCTCAAACTCTTGGGCAGCAACCTCAAACTCCTGGGGTTAAGCAATCCTACTGCCTCAGCCTCCCGAGTAGCTGGGAATACAGGCATGCGCCACCATGCCCAGCTAATTTTGTCTCTCTATATATTTAGTTGGCCAGATAATTTCTTTCTATTTTTAGTAGAGACGGGGTCTCACTTTTGCTCAGGCTGGTCTCGAACTCCTGACCTCGAGTGATCCACCCACCTCAGCCTCCCAGAGTGCTAGGATTACAGGTGTGAGCCACCGCACCCGGCCAACCCTGTTTCTTGATAGCTACAGTGATATAGTCTTCACGAAGTTTTTTCAGCTATGTTCAATGTCAACAATCACTGTGAGTGCCTCGTTGACCTAGGACATTAAAGTTTGTGGTGGCAGCATATATTGTTAATGTTCTTGGTGCCAAGGGATTTTGGTGTCTTCCTATTCTCATTTTCTCCACAATGGGGAAACATAGTCAAGAGCTCCCTCTTGTTATCAGGTATGACATGATCTATAAACTGTGGCAGTGGTGCTGAGTTCCAGGTGCAGGTACTTGGAGTGGCTGGGGGACCAAGCTCCTGGGCTCAGAATCTCCTGAACCTATTATGGCATCTGTGTCTTGGAGTGCAAGTTCATTCTCTGTGGCAGAGTTGGATGTACACTCCCCACAAAATAAGGATCTTTGAATCTGAGGCACTCCCTAGCACTTCAGGCCCAGGCACAAGGTTGCAACTGTGATTCTACACTTGGAGGAAAGGGCACAGCACTGGCCTGACTCCAGGGAAGAAGGGGTGTACTGGAGATTTGTAACTGAGGAACAAGTTATGGCTGCAATTCAGGAACCTGAGTCAATAATATTCAGTGATAACTCAGGTCCTAGGGGATGAGAAACTCTGTAGTGCCAACTCTAAACCCTGGAATGGTGGGGCTAAGCAATATCCCAGACTCCATGAGGCCAGGTACAATAGGAACAGGTATGATGGAGCACAGCTGTTATTTGGGCACTGGGGAACCACTCAGTGATGTCTTCACTCCCCAGGGAGAGGAATATCTCAGCAGCCTAGATTCTAGGGCTAGTCCAGCTCTAGGGAAGCAGAGTACTAGAATGTTTTGGCCCATGGGGTGGGGTATTTCAGCTCAGCCTCTGCTCTGTTTCCCTGGGATATAGTGTACTATGTTAGCTCTAGCATGTGCAGCTGCTCAGTTAATCTAGGACACCGCTCCCCAGGGCATAATGTGCCACCTTAGCTCAGTCATGAGGTATATGAGTGTTCTGGGAGGCCCAGAAAAAATTTCCTTGGATGCAGGACACTACTTCAGCTTAAGTACTGGGGTACATGACCACTCTGGGAAGCCAAGGCACTGTTTTCTGAGATGCAGGGTACGGCTTCAACTCAGGCACTGGGGAAGCATAAGTGCTCTAAGTGACCAAGGTACTATTTTCCTGTGAAGCAGGATATCACTTCAGTTCTGGACTGAGGGGAAAGGGGGAAGTGGAAGGGGTAGGTAGAGATGCTCTACCTCTACTTGACCCCACAGGGAAGGCTATAATAACCTATCACATCTTAGTTTGGGGATGTCAGGCCATCAGGCTGTTGAAGTTTGTTGGCACCTTAACCTCATGGATGAAGGAAAGCCTTGGTTACTTGCCCCCTGAACATGACACACTCTAGTCGTAGTTACAATTCCAAAATGTTGTAGCTCAGTAGCCATGTGGGCCATAGGGGGTGGGGCATAGTTTTGGCTCCTTCTCTGGGGCAAGCATAGCTGTGTAAACTCCAGGCAGCTCCCTCCTGTAGGCTTAGTGCTTGTAAAGACCACAGGGGACCCTAGTTGGTGTGTAGATGTCCAAAGTATTGATGGAGGTTTCTGGGATTCTCTTGCTTACCTCCTCACCATAGAGAGGAGTTCCTCCTGGTTCCCAGCTGGTCCCAGTTGGAAGATGGGATGGTGGAGGCCTGGCATTTGCTTCCATGCTTCTGTGTAATCATTCTGAATTTCTGTGCTCACCAGGGTTTCTGTGACTCCTCTGTCCCTCTGAGGCTCTCCCTCTGTTATTTTCATTAAAATGTAGTTGTGTATCCATTATTCTGTCTGTCTTTGTGAGGGGGACAATTGCTAAAGGTTTCTAGTCTGCCTATCTTGCTGATGTCCTGTGTGTTTTTATAGCAGACTATTTATGGCTTTAAATAATACACTCTGTTTAAAATATGCTTAAAATAAGAAGTCTCCCAGCATATCAGAACAGTTTACTGACAGAAATGCAATAAGTTTTCAATAATGGATAGGCTATGCTGATTAAATATTTTGCCTATGCAAAGAGATACCATTTATCTTTCCTGCAAATTTACACAAAAGAATTACAGGAAAAGCACATCAGATTTGTGATACGTCCACTGCCCCTAGTCTATACAGGAAATAGAAGAGGATAAAGTAAATCCTTTTGAAAACTACTTGAATCAAGATTTTTAATTGTGTCAAATAGTGTTATTTATATTCTTGAAACAATTGAAAAGGCATAATTTGTGCACACAGATACAGGTTAAATTGCATCAAGTAACCACTGACGCTTCTTTTTAAGGTAGATAAATCACAGATAATAAAACAATTTGGTCAAACAATGATTTTCAGGGTGTTTAGCAGTACTATTTAATGTCTAATTACTATTTTTGGCTAAAGGTAATATGCCAGAGGTAGTTGCTTATACCTTGTATATAAACCAAGCAAAATGGAGAGTTAATATTGTATGCAGAAAATTTTCTTTGCAGTTTTCATACGTATACAATGTGTTTATTCAAGTTACAGGAACACTATTTTCTTAAACAGCCTGAGTTTCCAAAAGGCCTAAAATATTCAAGTATTTGTCTCAACTCTCATCTCCCTTTGTCTGTGTAATATAGACTCACTAAAATGTCTACCTGAAGAATTACTTCAGCAACACCCACAGAATAATTTATGAAGTTACCATTCCTTTTGGGCCTGGTATATAACCAGTAAAATGATCTTCCTAGTCCTTTTTCCTCTAGGCTGTTTCCTAAGGTGGAGAATGGGTCTATTATTGTTTTACTGTAGCTATTTAAAAAAAAAAATCTAGGCCCTCAGGATCTCATTCAAACTTTGTTCCCAAGTACTTCAGATGGAATCAAATATCATGCAATATTTACAAATTGTACCCAAGCTATGAAATAACACTTTGAGGGGAGAATAGGGAAATAAAGACTGAAGATAAGAGGGCATAGAATTGTAACTGCCATTCTAAAGAATTTAGGCTCTGCTTGGAAAAATTGTCTGCATAGCTTAGAAACTCGTTTTTGGCAGTTTCTGTTTAATGTCATCTTTTTTTGCAGGACCTGATTGCCAATGGCTAAGTGGAAGATTTCTGGTGCCAGTAGGCATTTCTGCTGTTATTTCTGCTGGAGGACAATGTAGGGAAAGAGAGTTGATAAAAAACAGAGCAAGACCTCTTTAATTGGAGCTGATACACATTATGTCTGTGGCTCCCTATGGAAATGCTTGTATTGAAATGATCTTTATGGAGGAGAAAAAGGGAATAGTTTATTTATGCCATCCTCATGAAATAAGAATATGGTGAGCTCATTGCTGCATTGGCAGATTATTACAGAGTCCAAGTTTAAATTATTGCAACCAAAAAAACTTAACAAAGTCATTTAGACATGATTGAACAAGGCTTTTTTTATATATTATGAGGAGTCAGAGATGATGCCTACATGCATTCATAAGATTTGGACACATACTTAATGTGTGCTGAATAGAGAGCCATACTAGGTATATGCAGATTTATTTTAGTCCCTCTTTAGCTACTAATTTTATTCTGACATTTCTAAATGTTCATTATTTTATGAATGATCAAATTAAGTTCCCATCCAATTCCAAAACTAAGATTCTGTGAAAGTTTTATTTCGTTTCCTTGTAGACCAGGATTATCCAGTAGAAATACAATGTAAGCCACAAATCAATGCCACTTCTGTAATCTTGAACTCTTTGTAGCCACATTAAATAAAATGAGAAGAAATAGGTAAAAATAATTTTAATAATATATTTTCTTTAACCCAATAGGTCCCAAATATTATCATTTTAGTATATAGTCAATATTTTAAAGTATTAAGGAGATATTTTTTTTTTTTTTTAACACTAAGACTTTAAAACTCTGTGTGTATTTTATACCGAGAACACATCTCAATTCAGGCTAGCCACATTTCAAATGTTCAATAATCACATATGGCTATTAGTTGCCTTACTAGACACCACACTTGCATACCATCTGGAAATATGTAGTATATTGAAAAGAATCAAAAATAGTTTATTTTATTATTTTAGAGTCATATGGATGAATCAGGAACATCAGATCAGATAGTTTCATTCACACAGATTTCAATGTTCTCACAATTTTATTAATAACATTTTAATATATTTCAAGAATGTACATTATATTTGGTAATCAGCCACTCCTTTTATTTTATTATGAATATTTTATGCAATACTTGGGGGTTCTATAGGCATGCATCACTATCTCCAAATGGTCTTATATCTTCTCTTGGATATCCCAACACTTCCAACCTGAAAGCTTTGATGGATTGAACTAAATAGCTTGTCACAGAAGGTTTGCATATTGATAGAAATCTAACATAAAACATGATCTAATAGGGCTAATATTTGAAACTATCTTCCTGGAAGAAAACATAGGTATTATTTCTCATTCCAACTGATCTTTCACAAAAAGAAGACGAGGAGGAGGAGGAAGACAATCATCAAATCCACATGTAAGAAATGAGCTTGAAATTCTTTCCCTGACAGTAAGTTGTTCCTGAAGATGCTCCATTTCTTTTAGTTCAACCAGTAGTTACTGAACATCTAAAATCTTGAAGAAGACATGGCTCTTGCTGAGAGCAATGCAGACAAAAAGAACATGTAGCATAGAACTGAAAAAGAGGTTGAGATCTGTACACAGTGAGAAATTCCCTCAGCTGCATCTTGACAGATGTCATCTGGTTAAATACTTCTAATAAATAAGAATTGACTACCTCTGAGGCAGCACATTTTAATTGTAAACCATTGCTTTCACTGAAAAGTTCCCATGTGAGAACACAGTAGATCACTCATGTGCTCACTATATACTAGTCTGGTCTCTGTAGACAACATAATTCTATCTACTCTGTAAGAGAATCCTTAAAACACTTGGAAAGATTTTTCTTATCAGTATCTTTATTTCTTCCTTCTCATAAAATATAATTTTAAACTCCTTGCCATAAGCATCTTTGAACTCTAAATATGTATTTGGTGAATTCGATCTTAAAATGTTTTGCTCATAACTAAATATTTTCTTGAAGTGGACTAAGAATATGCTTACTATTTTATTAGCCATAGCATAAATTTCATTCATTCATTACAGGTATTCATTGTTAACCTACAATGTACTAAATGGACTAAGTGCTGCGGTTAAGAAAATAAATAAAACAGTCTTTCCTCAAGCAGTTTATGGTCCAATAGAACTGACAGTGACTACTATGGAAACATGCCTAGTGTGTTGAAGGTATAGAAGAGAAAGGTGCAGCCCACTCTGGAATAATATTGATCACATATTGATTGATCAAATAAAATCATTTTTCACCTGCAATTCCACAATTTCTGGATTACTCTCAATTTATAACTCGTAAAAAGTATTCTCACTGGATCTACATGAAGAAATTTGCCTTCATTCTGGCTAAAGTTCATCCTTTTTTATTTATTTCTAAGATGGTTCGGAACGTGATGTAGGTACTGTGTGCTTCACCCAGCTCCTTGGCACAACTCTTGAAAAGTACTGGAAGGTGGTGCATTAGTACAGGCAGCCCCTTAGCTTCAGGCAGAAACCAGACCACTAATTGTAACTTTTTAAACCTGGTTGTTCACACACACTTCTATGAATCTACATCATGAGTCTCTTATTCAGGCTACACTTTGCCTTCTTATTAGAGACCCTGTCTCTACTAAAAATAGAAAGAAATTATCTGGCCAACTAAAAATACATATAGAAAAAATTAGCCGGGCATGGTGGCGCATGCCTGTAGTCCCAGCTACTCGGGAGGCTGAGGCAGGAGGATTGCTTGGGCCCAGGAGTTTGAGGTTGCTGTGAGCTAGGCTAATGCCACAGCACTCTGGTCCGGGCAGAGCAAAGACTTTGTTTCAAAAAAAAAAAAAAAAAAAAAGTATAAC
>JAQIFY010001196.1:0-14381 GCA_028533085.1 Varecia variegata | reverse complement strand
ATGAGTGAATGTAAGGTGGTGTCCTGGATGGGACCCTGGGACAGAAAGGGGACATTAGGTAAAAACTAAGGAAATCTGAATAAAATATGGACTTTAGCTAATAACAATGTATCGATATTAGTTCATTTGTAATGACAAATGTACCATACTAATGCAAGATGTTAACAATAGAGAAAACTTGGTGTGGAGTAGTTGGGAACTCTTTGAACTCTCTTCTCATCTTTTTTGTAAATCTATAAAGTATTCTAAAATATTAAGTAAAGGTTATTTGTAAAAATAAAAACCAAGAACCAAAAAAAAACTAGAAATAATTCAGTCTGAAACTTCAAAAAGAGGCATAAGATTTCATTTTTGTGTTTTTGGTCAGGTATATGATAGAAAGTCTAAAAATGTTTACAATTTATAGCGTGGAGGCCTTTTTGAATGGTTAGTTGTATTGGACACAATGTATATGAATGTCGCCTAGTAAGGCACTATTAGTTACATGAAGAAATCATGTGGAGAGAGAATTTAAAGGTGTTCTGAAACTATGATCTGAGTAATTTAATATGATAGTCAGAGATAAAATGGAATTTCTCTCTTCACCCCTTCTCCCTCCTTTTTATAGTGCTGTGTGACAGGTCTTACTTGTAAGGAGAAAAAAGGGCAACAGCTGAGGATTCATGTTCTTGGTGACAGCTGACATGCTCTGCGCCCAGATCTTCCAAGTGTTCCTCATGCTTAATTGTACCATTTGGTGTATAAATTATTTTAGGTGCGTACCAAAGCACAAGGAGAAGGGACAAATTCATTACTGAAGGTAGCCCATTCTATTCTATCTTCTAAGTCCATTGTATTTCTTTTACCACATGTTCAAGCTTTGCCACACATCAATCTGTTTCTTATATGATGGTATAGGTTTTTAGGTTCTTCTTGGATAAGATAAAATGATTATCGTTCTATTTGGAAATATTGGGCCTGGGAAATGAAAGCAAGCAGTATTTCCCCTTCATTTCACTGACTAGGCAACCACAAGGATTTACCCATTCCACACATATTGATCACATATTATAGGCTAGACATTAGGATTACTGGTTGAACAAGATGATTTGGTTCCTGTTCTTTTGGAGAACTGAGATGAGCATTTGAAGGAGGATATAAACGGGGATATGAGAACATGGGAATTGGAAATACTGACTTGTAGGCATCAGCATAGGCCTCCCTAGGGAAGGGAAAATTGAGTTGAGAACCAAAGGAAGAGAGGAGTTTTTAGGCGAAGGGGGAGAAGAGAATTCCAGGCAAAAGAAGCAGCAGTGCACAAGGCACCTTATAGTATTTAGGAAATATTAAAGCAAATTATTAAAAAAATTTAAAAGGAGGTAAAATTACAAAGTAGATCAAAAGTGACTACATCAATTATCCTTCCTGCCACCCAAAAGAGATCTCTCGCTTTCTATATACATACTTTTAAAACTCATCTTCTATGTCTGCAAAGTAAAGTAGGAATCACATCTGTCCAGCAGATTGGAATAGCAAGTAGATGACAACAACCTTTAGAACTTGAGAATGCAAAGTGCATAATGGATTTTATCTGCTTTTATAATACCCTCGTGAGGAAGGAGGAGTCAGAAAATGTTATTGCTATTTTGTAGTGAAAACATCAATGAAGGAGAACATTAACCAGAAATTCAATGTGTATTTCTTGCCTCCTAGCAATCATTTTGCCCAAGTAATTGAAATTTTTGTGTGCTTCTTGCAAGAGTAATTCCTCAAAAGCATAGACACTTGTTCTGTATTTCCCCCAATATTGAAACAATTCAAAGTGTTTAGTATAATTTTGCTGAATTAAGATTGAATCTGTTGTCATAAGTCTTTTATACATTCCTGAAGAAAAGAGGTTGTTGGTTAATTAAGTACTTAACACAATAATTGTGAAATTTCGCAGTTCTTGGCATGAAATGTCCTTTTCATTCATTAGTTACTTTTATTGGTATAATGAGGTGCTATATTATGTTCAAAAGCTTATATCAATTGCCTTTGACATACTCTTCAGGCAAAAAGAATTAACTTGGGTGTGTGAATTAACATGTGTGTGAATTAACATGTGTGTGCATGTTCATGTGCATGTAAACACCAAGATGTTAATAATAGTTATTTCTGAGTGGAAGAATTATGACTTAATTTTCATTTTCCTTATCTATAGTTCATATTTTTCTTCTCTGATTGTAGTTTTCTTATATTATAAATAATAAAATAAATAAATTAAAAAGCCCACAATAAAGATCAGGTATAATTACAACCGTATGTAAAAGCCAACTTGTTAAACTTGTTATCAGGTGTGTGAGTTCATGTGTGTATGATAACTACTTGAAAACTTTCCGATGGCAAGAACTCGAAGTAAGTGGCTTTCACATCATTCCATGACACAATAGTTCCTCCTCTAGATCTTAGCCCTTAGTTGACACATCCACTATGCCCAGTAATTTGCTTTCCAAAGCTCTTCTGTCAACTAAAAGTTTATTTCTTTCCCTGAGATGTCTATAAATCACAATCCACATTTAGTGGATGAGATCTATATGGAAATCACATCTTCTCATTGACTTTTTCCTACTTAACCAATTGAGTAGAAAGTAGAGTTCATGGTTCTGAATCTCCCAAGCCCTAATAAACACAATTTATTAAACCACACACTATTTCAATTTCAATTTCCTCATCAGGAATTGGACTGCATTTGTAATTGATTCAGAGAATGATTATGTAGTTCATAAAGCTCAACCTCAAAGCTAAAGAAAGTGGTGAGTAGTTGAATTATTCTTCTATTAGACTATTGATTAGGGAGATCTGGTTTACCACTAACTAGCTGTGTGACTATTGACAATTATTTTAGCTTTAGAGAGGCTTAAATACAAAATGAGAGGAATGGGCAGGGTAAGATTCAGTTTCTCAGTTTTATTGCAAAGTTCTATGGTTTTTGCTTTTTTGAAAAGTATCATTATTATTAATGGTCATCTATTGAGGGTTAATGTATCTCATGTCCTTTAATCCTCATAACAACTCTGAGGTAGGTATTATCATTTCCACTTTATGGCTAAAAAGACTGAGAGAGGTAAAATAGCATGCTAGTTACACATAGTAAAAATGTCAAAAACAGAAACAGAACCCAGTTTTAATCAACCTAAAGTGTAAGTTCTTACCTACTGCATCCTATTGGCTAAGAGGAGGATAATTACATGTGAAAAACAATGGGGATTGTACCTCAGCTATTCAGTTATGAAAGAATTAAATTTTGCCTTGTGAAAAGATGATCCAATTTCAGAAGAAGAAGGGCTCAATGGAGTAGAAGAACTGCTAGGATGTTAGCAATGCCAATGGCAGAGACATCTTGGGTGTACTGGGAATTATAAATTGAAAGAATGCACAATACCTGAATCATCATAACTCTGGCACTTATTATCCAAGAAGAGTTTATATATGTCATCATTCAGTAATGGAATCACCATATGTGGAACTTACAAAGTGAACTCCTAATGATGGCCAACAAGGCTGGATTTGATGTAGCTTCCACCTGTCTTCCTGAACTCCTCTCGTAGTTCTTTCCAACTTGTTAGTCATGTTCTGGTCATCCTGACTTTGCCTCCTCAGGGCCTGTCAGTGCTATATCCTTTGTCCAGAACATTTTTCCTGTATACCCTTCCATGGCGGCCACCTAATCCAAATGTTACCTCCTCAGAAAGACCTTACCCAAGAATGCTATCTCAAGCAATCCCCACTCTGGCCAGCCCATCATTCACTTTTATTTTTCTCATGGCTTTATTGTTTTCAATTTCTCATTTATTTGCTTTCTAATACATTTAGGTAGTGAGTTCCAGTGAAGAATCAGGGTTCCCCACTGAAACGCCAGCTTTCAACTCATCATCGTAACCTCACAATAATTTTTTTAATGGAACAAAAGGATAAATGAGTGAATGTTATGGGTTTTGGTGTTGCCAATTATAACTAAATGATTCAAGACAGTGTGGAGCTCTAAAATTTTGAGCATCAGAAAAAAACTTGGATAGCTAGGTGAGAAGAATGAAGATGAGAAGAAAACTGACCATTAGAATCAATTTTGAAAAGATAAGGGCTTTGGAATTATTTAGTTGAAAGAAGGGAAAAGGGTAATTTAAAAGTAATTTTTAATTATGTAAAATGTCACTATTCAGAGAGCAGTCATTAGCTGTTCTTTGTATGAGACTACTAGGGATGAGTGAAAGGATTTTCAGTTAAAAATAAATAACTTGTTAACTGGGGATTATGAGATACTCCAAAAGTGTTCTGAAATGTTGTAAACTGTTTCTTCTTGAGAATAGATGGGTGTTTAAGTGCACGCTTGATAAGGGACTGGGTCTGGATAATAAAGATGATTTTTTTTTTTGATATTTACACTCCTTTCATAACTAAGTTTTAACCAGTGTTGTTTCTTTAACACTCCGTAAATCCCATCCTTGTGTGAGGTGAAATTGGTATTATTTTTCTCCTTTTGCTCTTAGAGTTACCTTGGTGGAGGTCATGACACATCCAAGGCCATGCTGGAACTGGTGCTCGGGAATCTTGTCTTCTGAAGGAGACAGTAAGCCCTGTGGAAGTGGAGTCAGCGTGATTCCTTGCGTGGCTAGCATGCTGCTTTCGGTGGAGGTGGGGGTGTAGGGTTTCTCGAGGAAGGACATTTATAGTGATTAAAATTGCTCAGAGCTTGCTTCATTGTGTAATTCTGATACTGTACTATGTGATTCTGGCAAGAAGGGAGTATGAAAAGGACAGAAAATCCCAGCCGGTGGCACAGAAGGGCACATGATGCAGAGACAATCTCAAGAAAAAGGGCTGTGGCAATAGAAGACTCTTGGTCAGAAATCCTTCTTGGTTACTTCCTGAGAAGGAGCTGAGAGCACAAATGCCCAAGGGCAATGACTGCCCATGAATCCACCATCATTCTACAATATTTAATATAGCTCCAAGAATAAACTGGCAAAAGAGATTTTGGGAGCTAATGTTTTTCTGGGAAATAAAGTAGAAACCACCTTCCAGGACAAAAAGGTTAAGAAAAAAATACTAAACAAATGCATAACTTAAAAGCAAGTAATTTTACTCCTAGGCATATGCCCTACAGAAATGTGTGCATATATGCATAAAGATGTACATAAACAGCCCTAGAAACATTATTCATAATAGCCCAAAACTGGAAACAACTCAAATGCCCATCAGCAGTAGAATAAACAAAGTATGGTATATCCATATAACGAAATACTACACAGCAATAGAACGAACAAACTATAGGTATGTGGAATAAGGTGGATTAGTCTCACAGTGCCAAATTCTGATTCCATTCACGCAAAGTTCAAAACCAAGAGAAATGAACTGATAGAATTAGAAGACAGGATGGTAGTTACCTCTGGAAAGGAGGGTGAGGTAGTAATGGTGAGTGAAGAAGCTGGTAGTGACACAATTATGTTCACTTTGTGATAATTCATCAAGCTGTACACTTAAGACTTTTGCATTTTTCAAAATGTATGTTATGCTTTCATAAAAAGGAAAATAAGTAATACTGCCCTCCAAAGTAAAATGAATGACATTGGGTGGAATCAAAGGGGCAGAGGGACCCTGTTGTCAGTCCTGCTTTAGGGACTTCAAATAGCGTGAGCCTGGCTGTCTCCATTTTGAAGATGGACAGCAACTGCTGGGACGAGAATAGCCCATGACTGACAGTGCATTTGCTTCTACTTCTACTGGTCAAGGTTTTCTAATTCAGGCCCAAGAGAGTAGTGATGTCTCCAGGAGGCCACCCCATGGCACATTAGGCATTGTCTAGGGACAGCAGCCTCAGCCCTTGTCTTTGCAGTAGTTCTGCTAGAGGTAGAAACAGCACAATGGGCACGCTCCTCCTGCTGTAAACCGGCACCAGGATTTAAAAAACACAAGACGCCTGTTCTCCTGTAATTATAAATTTCAAGTTGCAATGACTAGCTTTTTAATTTGCTCGGTACATTCTTTTATATCAAACATGTGTGGATGTTTCTGACATGGGGTAAGTTGGGAGCAGTGAAGCCAGAAAGAAGGCAAAATGGAATGGCAGTGGCCCTTCTCTCAGCTTCTAATGAAATATCTGTAGTCAAGACCAAGCGCACATATTGATTCTTATCAAGTGGGATTCTTTACAGAGTGAAAACGTTAAACTGCCCAGGAGGTGAGCCCCACGGGGCCATTCCTGCTGCACTCTTTCAAATGAACAGATTAAACTCCTCCTAAAACGCTTCTTTTGACACATCCGTACTGTATATATTAAAATTGTCCCTGGTGCCCTTTCCGCAGTTAGGATTCTTGTAGCTTCAGTGCACCACAGTCTGTGTACCAGCTGGCAAGGTGATTTTTTTTTTCTTCCCTGGAATGTGTTAAGGAAGAATTATATTGCTGTTTGTTGAAATGAATTGTATATCTCACAAGTCCCATTTCAATAATCTTCTAGAAGCAAGAATGAATTTGGGATTGGAAAGGGCATTACAACATGGCTAAATAAATAGCATGAGGTCCCTCAACATCTGGCCAGCCTGCACTGTTACAATGTGACTTTGAGGCCTTACATTTCACAGCCTCTTTCTTCAGCAAACAGTCTGAAAGGTCTTCCACGAAAACAGAATTTTAAGTCTGAACACTCAGGAAGCATGGTCTTCAAACTCTAAAGCTGTCACTTATCTCTTGAGAAGTGCCAAAAACTTTCCAAGTAAACCTTTTTTGTGTCTTCACTAATGGGTAAATCCAATATGCCTTGGGTTTTCCCTCAAATTCAGTCTTTTGAGATGTATACATATTCTCGTGCATTTCTTCAGCTTCAAGACAGGGCTCTGCCATCTTAGGTGTAGCAAGATCACCTACAGGGCTGTGCACCAATGTTGCAAGCCTCAAAATCCAAGATATCTCTGCAAAGGGAGAAAGACCTTCTGGTTGGAGCATGGAAAATGAGGAACCCACAGGTTCTGGGTGCTCAAGTCTGATGCTTGGTTTAATTCCATTTCTTCCCTCAATTGTAAATATTTCTGTAGCTATGAAGTAGAGGGACTGTCTAAAGCAGCCCTGCACATGAGTGGAATTATTTTTATAGTGTGTCTTTCACACTGAAATATTTTTTCTAGAATGTTGAAGCAAAATCAATGAGTGCCCACCTCATCTCATGTCACTCTCCCCCTCATGTGTTGAACTCCAGTCATCCTGATTTTCTTCAGTTTATTCATTCTTTGGATATGCTGTTCTTTCTTTCTGGATTGCTCTTCCAATCTTTCTTTCAATGACTTCATTTTTCTTATCTTTCAAGTCTTAGCTTAGATGTATGCCCTCTCTTCAGAGAGGCCTTACCTATCATACTATCTAAACTGAGTTCTACTTTCCTATTGCAACACTTCGTTTGGTGGACTCATGGCACTTTTAAGAATTTGCATTATTTATTTACTTGATTATTGTCCATCTTACTTGTTGTAATGTGAATTCTGTGAAACAATGCTCATGGTCATATTGTGCACTGTTGTAATTCTCTGAACTGAGTACAGTATCTGACATATAGTATGCTCAATACAGATTTGTTGAACAAGTGAATGAATAAATAAACTCATTTTGAGTGATTTATTTTCTTTGTACTTTATGCTATGGTTTGAATGTTCTCTTCAAAACTCGCGTTGAAACTTAACTCCCAATGTGGCAGTATCGAGAGTTGGGGCTTTTAAGAGGTGATTGGATCATGAGGTCTCTGCTTACATGAATGGATTAATGGGTTGTCATGAGAGGGGAACTGGTGGCTTAGTAAGAAGAGGAAGAGAGACCTAAGCTAGGAAACTGGCCTTGCCATGTGATGCTCTATGCCTTCTTGCAGACAGTCTTCACCAGCAGGAAGGCTCACACCTGATGTACCCCCTTGACCTTGGACTTCCTAGCTTCTGTAACTGTAAGAAATAAATTTCTTTTCTTTATAAATTACTCAGTTTCAGGTATTCTGTTATAATCAACAGAAAATGGACTAAGACACTATATTAGGTTTTTTTAGAGGCCAGTGACAAAGGTGTTTTCCCTTCTGGGAGACTGTTATAATTCTTTATATAGAGAAAGTAAAGAGAAATATTCATTATAGCTTTAGAGAAAATAAGAAAGAGAGTTGGTCTTATTTCCTTCTCCCAATCCTGTATTAGTTATCTATTGCTGCACAACAAATTACCTCAAATCTTTAGCAGCCTAAAACAACAATAAACATTTATTTCTATGTATCAGGAATTCAGGATCAGTTTAGATGAATGGTTCTGGCTCAGAGACTCACATGAATTTGGGATCAGGATGGCACCTGGTGCTGCAGTCATCTGCAGACCTGACTGGGGCTGGAAAATCAACTTTCAAGGTGCCCCCTTATGTGGCTAGAAAGTAGGGGCTGGATGTTGACAGGAGGACTCAGTTCCTTGCCATGTGGGTCTCTCCATATGGCTGTTTGGGTATCATCACAAAATGGCAGCAGGCTTCTTCCAGAGGAAGTGACCCAAGAAAGCAAGCTGAAGCTAGTAAGTCTTTTATAACCTTGCTTCAGGAGTCAACAAACATTTACTTCTCAATATATTATTTGTTGCTCATGTCAGTCCTATTTGATGTGAGAGAGGACTACAAAAGGGTGTGAACGCCAGGAGGCAAGAATCACTGGAGACCATTTTGGAGGCTGGCTTCCACAAATCCCTCTATGATTGTGTCCAGTGGCTTCTGGGACTTTTCATCCTGTTTCTCTCCCTCAGTCAGTCCATAGCAACATCAACCCTCAAATAAGGGGATACTTCAAGACACAGAGACATCATAGTAGAGATCTGCATGCAAGAGAACAGTATCACGGGTGCTTGTTAATATCAATTTCTATGTGCATGGAGAACTCCTTGGGCCCATCACTGAGCCTAGCATAAATACCAAATACATAGAAGGTTCTCCACAGATATAATTTTTTTAAAATGAAAGAATGAAGGAATAAACAAAGGGATCAATCTTTTTCCCTTATGAAACTGAGGGCTAGCTTTGTGCAGTGACTTAAACAAACACCAACCATCAGAAATACACATTAATTTTAATAGAAAAGAATTAAACATGCTATTAACTTTTACCTTTCATAGTCTGGGTAGATGCCTATTATACTTGAAACCCCCACGACATAAATCAGATAATTCTTTCACTTTCACTCACACATAGTCTTGTCCCTTTATTCTTCTCTGGTTAAAAAAAAAAGTATTTGCAGCTGGTAGGTTTTAGTCCAATCATTAATTTTAATGCCTAATACACAGAATGGGTATTTTTAATCCTGTACCCACTTGCTTTAGTCATAATCCATCAATAATAAAACTATTCTATAAAGGGCATTCCTATGGACACAATCACTATTATTAAATTCTCATCCTGCCTATTTATAAAATGTTTTTGAAATTTACAAAATATCCACAGTCTAATAATACCTACCCAAGCTGTCATTCCTCAAAAGGCTCACAACCTCTAAGATCCAACTTTAGCATCAGAGCAAAAAGAGTCATTCTTATATCATAAGAATGCCATTCATTCTGATTCCCACTTAAGCGATTTGGTAGCTAGGCTTTGCAAAAGAGAATTTCTAGAGCACTGCCAGAAAATTAAAATTAGGAATTCTCATCCAGTGCTTGTGGGAGTATACATTTATATTAATAGGATAACTACTTTGTAGATCAATTTGACAATACCTAGTACAGTTGAAATTGTATATTTCCCATAGCCCAACAAATCCAGTCCTGGGTGTATGTATTAGGAATACTCAACCACGTAAACATAAAAATGTGCATTGTGGCATAGTTACAATGAAAAATTTGAAAAGCATAAAAGGTAAAAAAAAACCCCCACAAGTGGATAACAACAAAAACCTTTGAAAATATGAAATGTTGATACAATTCATGCAATGGAATATTATACAGAAGTGAAATGAAAAATGAATGATATGTATACATATATCAACATAGATGAGTCTCACACATATGACATTGAAAGATAAAAAGCAAATTATAGAAGTATACATAGCATATAATTCCATTTGTATAGCTTAACCATTCAAAACAATATAATATATTGTTTAAAGTCTAAACAGACACAATAAAAGTGCAAAAATATTAATAAAAATAATAAGCCCCAAATTCAAGATAAAAATTTTCTTTGTAAGAGGGAGGGAGAGCAAATGGGATCTGGGATGAGTGGATAGAAGTATTTAAATGTATTTGTCACATTTTATTTTTTGTGCTAGACGGTAGGTATATTGATATTTTGTAGAATATTTAAAAATTTAAAAATCCAAATGAAGTGTCAACAATTGGGATAGAGGTATAACAATACTCAACATGTGTGCAAACAAGATTTTTTTTTGAGACAGAGTCTTACTCTGTTGCCTGGGCTAGAGTGTCCTAGTGTCAGCCTAGCTCACAGCAACCTCAAATTCCTGGGCTCAAGCCATCCTCCTGCCTCAGCCTCCCCAGTAGCTAGGACTACAGGCATGTGCCATGATGCCCAGATAATTTTTTCTATTTTGAGTTGCCTGGATAATTTTTTTTTTTCTATTTTTTAGTAGATACGGGGTCTCACTCTTGCTCAGGCCGGTATCGAACGCCTGACCTCAAGCAATTCTCCCATCTAGGCCTCTCAGAGTACTAGGACTACAGGTGTGAGCCTCCGTGCCCAGCCCAAACAAGATTTTATGCAATAGTATTTTATTGGAGTTTACATATTTTTTAAATGAACCTTCATTGTTTCACCCTCTATTCATATGATTATTTTGTGAAAGGTCACATATATCCCTCCCTCACTTTCATCTGTAAAAATGAGTTGGTTGCAGTAAGTAATTTTTGGCTTAGTATACTGTTTGGCTGTAATGCTTGACTTAGGTATAAAAATTTGGGTATTAAAAATACAGGCCTTAAGAAATAAATATAGGTTCTCAAAAAGGAGAATTAATTTCTTTCAAATTTCTAAACTGCTTCCCCCACATATTCTAAATAATCTTTAAAATATAAACACTTGGCAATTACTTGAAGCTCTTCTACTCTTCCCATTTGCCTCTCAGTGTTACATAAGGAAGAGAGGAAGATCTGAAGGAAGGCACACTCAGAGGGAGGCTGGCTTTTCCTCTGTGTATGATGTAGTTGCTGCTCTTTTACCACTAGGCAAGTACTTAGATATTTGCAGATTAAATTTCTGTAACTTCTTGGGAATTATCTTCATATACTCTCTGAGCATTCTACCTAGTTGGAGAAATACAGGTCTTGATACTTGCCATCGGCTACCCTAGAATGATTGTACTACTCTAAGTTCTGATAATTACCACTGAATTATCTAGGAAACAGCACCTCCCGCATCCAGCCTTCAGAAATATAGTCCCTGTCCCCTAAAAAATCCCCAAAGCAAAACAACAACAACAACAAAATCAAACCTAGAGGATAAGGAAAATAAATTTCAGATGCAAGGACATAGTTGCTTCAAAGTTCATTAAAACTTTGGTTCTCAGCTTTGGCAGCATATTGAAATCACCTGGGGAGCTGAAAAAAAAAAAATACTGATGCCTGGTCTCATTCCTGGAGACTCTGATTTATTTGCTATGGATGCAGCTTGAGCGTTGGGGTTTTTAAAAACCTTCTGGTGATTCTAATGTACAGTAAACTTTGTAAATCATTGCATTAAGGTTTTGAAAATTTTCTGTATGAGAGAGCTTCAAAGTGTGATTCCAAGTTTATTGACTCCTGCCCTCCAGAACTGAGCTGGAAAAAAAAACAACAAAAAAAAAAACAAAAAGCAAACAAACAAACAAAAAAATACCTTATTGACTCCTAATTCACATGTAGTCCTAGCTAGTGTTGAATAAGTTTGTGCAGATTTAAGGGACCTAATTAAAGATCAATGCTATCCATGGCTGGGCCCAATGCAGACAGAAATGAGAGCTAGCAGCCAGGATGCAAGGGAGGAGGAATAATGTCCATTCCATCCCTTTGTGTGAAAAGAAGCAGAAACTTATTAACAATGTCCCTGGGTGTTAAGCATCTGTGAAATTGTATCATGATGAGTACTTAGCAGCGCTTTGGACATAGTAAATGTTTAATATACATTCATCAAATAAATGAATGAACAAATGAATAAAAGACAAAAGTAGTGAATAAGAGGAATACTTGGTGAAATAATCATGCTTGTGAGAAATAAAACCACCTAGCAATTTTATAACAGTTCTGAAATAAAGAAGTTGAGAGTACCATATCTCTATTAATATTTATTCACCTGGTATTTGCATAAAGGAACATGGATCTTTGTGATGTTGATTCTCCCTAATCCTAAACAGGAATGAAGATTGCTCCTCATTTCAGTTCTGGTTTGAATTTACCTATCATTTAGTTCTCTCTTAGGAAGCTAGAAGAGGGAGGCTCTTTCTTCACAGCTGTCTCAAGATCAAGAGGTTCCTAAAATAAAATCAAACATGGAACATTCAAGAACATTACAAGATGAGATATACTTCCCTTTTTACTTTCTCAGCAATACCTTAAGTATTGAAAAAAACATTTGATGAATGATAGTTCTGGGGCTATTTTTAATTTCCTTACTAGCTCAGAAAGCATGTTCTATTCCCCACTCCCTCATTCCTGTGCCTCTGCCCTCTGCCCCAGATAGTTGTAAACTTGTTCACAGAAGATGTCCTTTCACTTAGAGACAGCGGTTAGCTCTCTTACATTAATTCTGTTCAGTAGTGCGTATGTGAAAAGGGGCTTCGTCTCAGGATATTTACACCACTTCAGGTTGAATTAGGTTCTTCTTAACCTTCCCAAGGGAGGTAGGAAAATATTGACATGCCTGCTTCTCTTATCCCTCTGCTAAATCAATACTACACTTCACTGGTTTCCACTTGACTCATGTCATGTGCAGTATTAGAGAATTTTTTCTAACTAACATGGACCCAAAAATGAAATGCCCAAATATTTCAGAATAATGGGAACAGAAAAAACTACAAACTTAGGAAATATTTTTGGTTGACTTCTTTTAGGGGATTTTATATGAGACCAAATGTCATGATACAAGGTTACTGTTTCCTTTGGAACCCAAATACAGAAAAGAAGAAATGCATGGGAAATTTTTTTCCCCCCTTAAAAATAGGTTTATGAAAGGAGACATAAGGCGGCAGAGGACTCTCCAGCAATTGTTCCCCCATAGAAATATCAACATGAACAACTATTCACTCACAAAAATATTTGCACAAGAGCTAAGAAAACCCAGTGAGGGGACATAGTACCTGGGTGTAACACAATAATAAGAAAAGAACAATGTTACATTACCTTCTCCAATCCCAGGCAGTACAGTGCAGAGAGAGATACTGTTCACTTGGGGAAAAGAGAGGGAGATGAGCACAGAACTTTGCCTTGGATTCCAACGTTGGGCCCAGCACAGTAAAATTCAGCACTGAGCAGACTCCTAGTGCCCCATACTTGAGCCAGTACCTACAGACTAAGCCTCTAAACTTGCTCTGGCACCAGGTGGACCACATAGCCCACCCTAGGCATCAAGCTTGCATAGCAGACTCAATCTCCAGCCCACACCACAACAGGGCTGATATCACACCTCTGGGCTCTAAACAGCCCTCAGTAACAGGCAACCCTCAGTAGCCTGGCCTTCTAGAATGCCCCAGCACCACTCCAGCCACATCTATCCAGGGTTCTGGCAGCACCATGCTGGTCATAGCTGCCCTGGGCTTCTGTTGCACACTTGTACCATGCTTGCACAGGGCTTTCCCAGACAAACCCAGTCTGTGAAGACTGAAATAAGTACCTACTTCTTTTTCTTTTTTTTTTTGAGACAGAGTCTCCCTCTGTTGCCTTGGGCTAGAGTGAGTGCCTACTTCTTCAAATATGAAAATATTGACACACAACCACAAAGATTAAGAGCAATCAGAAAAAGAAGACATCACCAAATGGACCAAATAAAATGCCAGTAACCAACCCTAAAGAAATGGAGATGTATAAATGCCCTGACAAAGAATTCAAAATAACTGTGTTAAGGAAGCTCAGAAAATTTTAATTAAATAAAAAAATTAAACAAAATGAGGAAAACAATAAGTTACCAGAATGAGAAATTTAATAGAGAGGTTAAAATAATAATTAAAAAATAAAATTCTAGAGCTGAAAATAAACAAAATGAAAAATGCAATACAGAGCACCAACAACAGAATTGATCAAATAAACAACCCAAATGCCCATCAATTCATGAATGGATTAGTAAAATGTGGTATTTGTATACCATGGAGTATTACTCAGCTATAAGAAATAATGGTGATACGACACCTCTTTGGTTCTCCTGGATAGAGTTGGAACCCATCC
>JAQIFY010001195.1:0-14382 GCA_028533085.1 Varecia variegata | reverse complement strand
GGACCTTTGCCATGGGAACCCACCCAGGGGACATCTGCTGGGAGCTGAGGGGGAGGGGCCCCCAGACGCTCTCATCCTGTGCCCTAGAGGAGGCCGACACAAGAGGTCACGCATCAGCTAAAATCAGAACTAGAAGGGGCCTTCGTGGTCATCTAGAGCAGGGGTCTACAAATGGCGGCCAGTGAGAGGAACCTGCTTTGGGGGAGTTCAGCCAGCACCATGCCCTAAATTGTCCTTCGAGTGCCCACACACTCCACTGACCCCCACCTGCTGCTTCTCCTGCTAACCTCACTCAGGGTCGTCACTAGGGAGTAGGACTATGACTTTTGCCTCTTTGGTTGGGGCTGGGCTCTGAGAAGCTGCCCCTTAGTCCCGACTGGCCCGTAGCTCCCTCAAGGTCCTGCCTCCCTGCCCATGACATTTTTGTCATAACCAGCTGGGAGGATGAAGAAGATGAAACGCCAGGAGGCTCCTTGACTGGCAGCCTCAGAGGTGGAAGGGCCGACTGAGAGCCCTGGGAGGACAGTGCCGCATATGTGGGTCAGCAGATGTTTGGGACTTGACAGCCAAGCCCTAAGCTCGGTGGGTTTTGTAAGCCTGTGTACCTCTCTGGTCTGTTTGTCTGCATTTCCATGATTTGAGCAACGAAAAACATAATAGCTTCTATACGTGGTGATGGGGGGAAGTGCACTATGAGCTCCTTCATATGATATCCCTTGAGGTCAAAGGGCAGATGCTATTGCCTGCATTTGACAGGGGGCACATGGGGGCCCAGGAATGTCAGGGAGCTTATCTGCCAGTGGACAGTTCACTGGACACACAGCCTGGTGGGTGGCCTGCCCAGCCCCCACCCTCACTGCTGCTCCCTAAACTCCACCCCACACCCACATAACCACAGTGCCCAGTGTCACCCCAGTCACCCCCCAAGCTGGCTGCACCAAGAGGGACACCTCCCAAAGGGGCCAGACAGAGCCTCCTCCTGAGGCCTGGAAATTGGGACCGAGGGACCACAGTCTGGCATGGGCTTGGCTGGGCTCCTGAGTGGAGCAGGCAGGGCAGGGGCAGGGGTAGGATTTTTTTGCCACATGGATGGGAAAGCAGAGGAAACCCAGCAGTACATGGGCAGAGGAATAAGAAGGTGTGAGAGGCACAGACAAGAGTGAGAGCAAGACAGAGGGGTGCTATGTCCCCCAAGCCCCCAGCTCTCTGTCCCAGGACTCCTTGAGGCTTAACTGTTCAGGACCAAGGGGTCCTGGTGACACCACGCCCCTGCATCCTGACCAGAACCCTCTATTTGCTCGTGCCAGATGAAGCTGGTTTCTGTTTCTATGAACTGACAAGCAAAGGTGCTTGGTTCAGCTGGGGTTAAACTGGGATCTGGGGCCTCCTGAGCTCCCCCCTCAGCCACCCCACCACGCTTTGCAGAGGAGGGAAGACAATATTCCAGCCACATCTCCAGGACTCCTTCCTCTGGCCACCACTGCTCCGGCAGACAGGGCCCGAGCAGCTGGCTCCCTCCTTCCCTCCCTCCCTCCCTCCCTCCTTCCCTCCCTGGCAGTGAGCAGTGAGTAGAGGCTCAGGCGGGCTACGGATTTGACCAGGATCACACAGATCCAGGAAGGAAACCCAGAGAACCCGCATTCGGGCCCTGCCTTTGCTGAGGGTGATCTGGATATGCTTTGCTGACCAAAAGGAGGGGGCATTTGCAGAGGACAAAAGCTAAGGCCAGTAGCCTCGGCCTGTCCCCTGGTGGCCCTCAGGAGCACACATTCCTCACCTCACTCACTCGCACAGCCCCACTGGGACCCGCCTCCACTGGGCACGGCTGGCGGCAGTGAGCGTGCTGATCTCTCGGAGCCTGGGCGTCCAGCGGGACAATATTTGTGGACTAGATAACGTCCACCGCAGTGAGTGTGATGACGTAAGTGCAATACGCAGATATGACGGAGAGAGATGGAGACACGGGAGGCCTCTCGGAGGAGGTGACACTTGACTGGAGGCCTAGTGATGAGGAAGACACAGCCATTTGAAGATCTAGGCAGGAAGAGGGAGCAACAAGTTCAGAGGCCCTGGCTGGACGTTGGTCCCTGGTGTGTTTCAGGGACAGACCAAGGCTGGTGTGGCAGGGGTGGGGTGGGGTGGAGGGCGGCGGCAGGGAGGGAGGAGAAATGGTGGGAAGGGGGCCCTTTGGGCCATGAGAGGGAGCTGGGTTGACTCTAAGTGCAATGGAAGCCATGGGACGGTTCCCAAACATGCCCTATATTGTCCCAGCCGCTGGGGATTCAAGGAGGAACAAGACACGTGTTATGTCCTCAAAAAGGGTCAGATATGTGACCTGCAACGTCAAACAGTGACGGCAGAGTTAGTGCAGGATCCCAGGACATCACACAGGACGGGCTCCCACTCAGCCTCAGGAGCTGGGACAGGTGCAACGAGGAAGGCAGAGCAGGAACCGAAAAGTAAAGAGGTCAAGGCGGGCGAGGGGGAGGGCAAGAACCTGGGATGGGCAGCAGCACAGACAGGCCCGGGCCGCGGAAGTGATGCATCCGCTGTGTTCTCATCGTGGGCAGAACGCGATGTGACTCACAGGCCACAAACACGCCTGATCCAGGTACTCACCACACCCCCCACGACGCGGAGGTCCTGATGCCTCTCTCTAACCCCTGCCAGCCTAGCCCCCCATCACTCCAAACTACGTTCGAGACCACAAGATTCCGGGGCAGCAGGCACTGAACAGCCACCTGGCTGAAAGGGCATCTGAACTGGCCCGAGAGTGGTCCACTGCACCTAAAGGTGACACTGACCTCCCCAAACCCAGTCCTCAGCTGTGTTCTACCTGGGGCTGTCCATCTTAGGTCCTTTAGCAAAGAGGTTTCCCTTTGAGCTCACTGATAGACTGACATGATGAACATACCATTTCCAGAAAGATCTGGCATTTGGGGACTCTGTGGGGACTCTCCAGGGAGCAACCAAGACAGGGCGCACTGTGAAATTGCCTGAGGTCAAGTTTGCACTTAGCTCTCCGCCGGAACTGCAGACCACGGTGCCCGTAAAGGCTGGCACTCGGCTCCTGGACACTGGGACTGGTGAGAAAGGTGACACCCCAGTGACTCAACTCCAATTAAGAGACAAGTTAAAAGTGGCACACAGGCATGTACAGACCCGTCAACAGCAGGAGAGAGGACACTTGCAGGAAAACTGAGACCTCAGTCAACCTCTGCCCAGGAACACAATTGTTTTAGGTATAAACACATGCAAAATGTTCACTCGACGGGTGAGCAAATAACCCAACCAAAGCAATAAGGAACAAGACGTCGTTGTTTTGCCTGTCAAATCGAAAAACATTTTTTTAAATGAGAATACATAAGGCTGGGAGAGGTATGGCTATACCTGTACTCTCTGCTAGTGGTCCCAGCTCTCTAGGCAAAAATGTACCTGGGGGTTTAATATAAGCATAAGCTTTTACCCCGTGTTTCCATCCCAAAAAACACCAGAGCTTTCCACAAACTTTACCTGTTGTGAGGATGTTCACCGCTGCATTGTTCACATATAAGACAAAAGGAAACAACCCACATTTCTAACAACAGCAGACAGACTACACTAATATGAAACGACCTATTCATATGGCCATTAAAAGTTAAATCTTCAAAGAACTGTAATGACAGGAAACTCTCATAACTCTAGGGGAAAAATGCATACAGTGTGATATCAATTTGTTTAAATGTATATATAGATGTAAGAATAAAACCAGAATAAAATATAGCAAAACTTTAATCGTGATGGGATCTGGGTATTTTTCATTTTTTTCATACTTATCTGTATTTCCCAGTCTAATAACATACTCTATTATTTTTATAATCAATAAAATAAAACTGCTCTTATTTATTTATCTAGGTACCTATCTTTAGAGACAGGGTCTCACTCTGTCACCCAGGCTGGAGTGCAGTGGTGTGATCATAGCTCACTGCAACCTTGAACCCCTGGGGTCAAGCAATCTTCTTGCCTCAGCCTCCCTAGCAGCAGGGACTAGAGTCTCGCATCACCTCACCTGGCTAATTTTTAAATTTTTTGTAGAGACGGGGTCTCACTATCTTGTCCAGGCTGGTCTTAAACGCCTGGGCTCAAGGGATCCTCCCACCTCAGCCTCTCAAAGTGTTGGGATTACAGGTGTGAGCCACCACGCCTGCCCTGCTTTTATTTTTTAAAAGAAGGAAAAGGGGTGCTCCAGTGGTGCAATCGGTTAGCGTGCGGTACTTATAAAAGAAGAAAAAGAAATAGAGTCACCCTGGAGTCACCCGGGAGAAAAGACCAGTATGACCTTCAGGTAAGCATCGGGTTTTGTCCCTCTGGCTGAAATACAGCTTATTTTGGCAGCATGACAAGAAGTCCCCACTAGTCTGACCAAACTAGGCCCTCAGTGTCTGACATCAGAAAAGGGAGGTAGAGTTACCGGAGATGGGGGTGGGCTCCCCCAGGGATCCCTGAGTCGGGCCTGGTAAGCAGGTGGGGTTGGTGACGGGACTTTGGGAGCACCTGCCTGCCATGACACCCCTTCCTAGAGAGGACACTTCCCACAGGGTCCGCCCCACCAGGGATCCGAGCCCCTGAATGCTCGGATGCTCCAGACGATTTAGTGGATCTTCTCTGGGAAGCTGTCCCTACCCAGGGACCCAGGTTCGCAGACCCCAGGTCTGACATGTGATACTGCTTAATTCCGCATCAGTCCATCCATCGTCCCAACCCTCCCTCCTTATACCTCCATGTGTCAAGGTCACAGGGTGAGAGAATCAGTTCACATCTCTTCCCTAGTACTGTGGCCAGTGACCCGCAGGCCACACGTGGCCGTGGCAAGAGAGGGAGGTGCAGGAGGGGTCCTGGCAAATGCAGCACCCCCCAACGCCTGCATGTGCCTCTCCTGTGATGCACTCTCAGTCACGGCATGGGGTGTGCCACCTGCTCCCTGCCCCCCCAGAGCCAAGCACAGAGACAGCCCTGTGCCTGCTGGCCTCGGTTTCTCAAACCCAGTGGCCTTTTCTTCCCATGGCCCTAGGAGCAAGGCTGGGGATAGCATGAGGACAGTCCTTCCACACTGCCACAGCATCTCGGGACCATGAGCTCAGAGTGCCAGTTTGCCAGAGGCTCTGCCCCTCCCTACTGCACAGAGACTACGGCCCTGAAATCCCGCACATGGGTTTTTGGAGGGCACCTGGCCCCCCAGGGCTGCAAATTCCCAATTTTCCAAACCAAGTCAATATTCCCCTCCCTTGAAACCACAGAATTTTAGACTTGGAAGGAACCTTACAATCCTCCTCCTACACTCTTCGTTTACAAAAGAAAACTCTGAGGCACAGAGATGACAGGCAACGTATACACCGTCACACAGCGAGTGAGTGGCTGAGCCACAGGCCTTCCCACTCCAGCAGCTGTGCTCAAGCTTTCGTGTGCACAGGAATCTGCCGGAGGTCTGGGGCTTGTTAAATGCAGGCCCCCGGGCCTCAGCAGTAGTAGGTCTGGGGGCCCAGGAATCTGCATTTCAACCGAGCTCCCCCAGAGATCCTCGCGCAGGTGGCACTCAGATGGCACTTTGAGAAACACCATCATGCTCCCCATTTTTGTGTCTTCATTCCCTGCCTACTTTGCTGGGCTGCTGTAAAGGGAAGATGATGTGACAAGGTGACATGAAAGGCTTGAGAGATCACCCATCTGTGAAAAGGGTGTCCTTGCTGCTGCCTCCTGGTCTCCTGCGGGTCCTCCCCACTCTCTCCGTCTCTGCCCGGCCAGGTCACCTGAGTGATTTCCGAGGTCCCTGCTACCAGGTCTGGGGCCCTGTCTACTTAATGAGAGATCATCATTGTCCCCTTGGCGACCCACTGTCCCAAACTGCCTGGAACCCCATTGTCTCAGGGAAAAACCACCAGACCAGGTGCAGAGTCTCGGTCCGGAAGGAGGACGCAGGCTGCTGCCACCCAGCAGAATCAGAGACTGGGGGAGGGGTGGAGTTGGGGATGGTCTCACTCTCTCTTTCTACCAACGGGGTGCGGGGTCAAGCTTATCTCAGCCACTAACTATGTCACCTTGTGCAGATCACTTCACTTCTTTGCACTTCCTTTGTTTCTCGTTGGGTAAATTGTGGGTAAAGGTATCTGTCAGGCCTGGCAGTTGCATTAAAAGAGACAGCACTTGTAAGCTACAAAGTCAGTTGCCAGATAAAACCCAGGACGCCCAATTAACGTGGAATTTCAGATAAATGACGAATAATATTTTTAAATTATTTTTTTGTTGGTTGTATTGTTGTGTTTTCTTTTTGCTAATTGGCAGCTAGGCATTCTGGCATCCCCTGGGCCTCCTGCCTCCAGCAGGGCAGCTCCTGCTCAGTCCTCAGACCCAGACCTTCCCACCCCCCGGCCAAGGGCACCAGTGGGCCTAACGGTGTCTGGTCCTCCCTTCTGCCGTGAGCTCTGAGACTGAGCACTCCCCATCAGTGCTGTGGCCACAAGGGGAGGCTCCACTGGCAGACAGCACATTTTTGCAACTGTCACAGCCAGTCAAGGTCACAGGGAGAAAGCTCTGTGTCTGTAGGGGAGGAGGGGGCAGGGGAGGCAAGGGAAAGGCAGCGGGGACAGGATCCTTTTTGCTCCTTTGAATTCCCGCCCTGGAAGAGGCAGACTGCCTGCCTAGAAAGCCTTGGCGTTTGGTCCCTGATGGAGGCGACTTTCTCTGGCAGGAAGTGGGTGGTCGGCGTGGCAGGGGACCGGGAGCCAGGAGGTCTTGGTGCATCACCCAGCTCCGTTTCTAACCCTCTGTGTGATCCTGGGCAAATTACACATCACTGCTCAGAGCCTTCTAGTTAACATAGGGTAATAACAACAGCACTAACACTTACACAGTACTTCCTGTGTGCCGGGTACTGCTCTAAGTACTCTTAACATATACCCTTTTAATCCTCCCAATGAACCTGCCGTATCATCCCCATTTTACAGATGAGGACACTGGGATACAGAAGGTCACGCAATGAGTAAGAAGTAGAGGCAGCACGTGAAGGCAAGCGGCTGGTGCCAGGGCCGGGCTCGTAGCCACGCGGCCCTGCTGCCTCTGCCAGGAGTATGAGCAGCAGCTCACACGGGGTCGGGGCGAGATTAACATCTATCTGTCTACAGAGCACCTGCTGCTTCGCTAAGCGCGACTGCATCCTTTACAGAGTTGATCTCACCTAAAACTCACAGCAAACATGGTAGAGGATGCCACTACTACATTCTGAATGCAGAGGCAGGGAAACTGAGGCTCAGAGAGGTCAGAGACGTGCCCAGGATCAGAAATCTGAATCTAGATCTGAATCTCTCGCTTCAAGGTCTGTGTCAGCTCCTGCACTGCCCACCCTCCCTCTGGTGCACGGTCTGGGGGACACTGTTCTGGCCACACAACACGGGCAGCTGCATGAGCCCAGAGCTGCCCTTGGCACTGAACCCTGGGAGGTGCTGGAAGCCTTCAGGCCGCCCTTGAGCTGCCTCCATCCCCTCCCTGCTGGGCGAGACCACCCTCCTCCTGCACCCGCCTTGTCCCCAGGGCCCTGGACACTGCTCCTTGCTCAGAACCTGTCCATCTGCCCCCCAGCTGGTGTCCGTTTTCTTCCCAATATCATGGACAGGAGGAGGAGAAACACGCTACATTCATACTCGTTACTTTCAGCCACATCACCTCGTCTTGACCCTGACAGCCACCCAGTTAGATGGACAAAGCAGCATCACCCGTGTCCCAACTGCACACATGGGGAAGATGCAACTCCAAAAAGTGAAGTCACCTATCCAGAGTCCCCCAGATTTTAAGCCAGGACTCAAACACACGTCTTCAGACTCCACATCCAGGGCTCTGTGGAGATCTGAGAGGCCAACTCACATCTACAGTCAAATCTAGAGATGAAGAAACTGAGGGCCAGACAGGATAAGTGACCTGTTCAAGGTCACAGCCACCCATAACAGAACTGAGACTGAAACCTGCAGCTCCTGTTCCTAACACCACTCCTTCATCCGGAACACAGTGGAAGCCAATTACACCCAGCCAGCAAAGGGGTGACTGATGACACCCTCACCAAAAAGCAAAGGCAGGAACAATCAGAACCAGGGCATACGCCCGTCCCTCGGTGAGGTCCTTATCCAGGCGCTCCTGTCTCCAGGACAGATTCTGGTGGGGAGGTCTGGGGAGCCAGGCAAGTGAATGAGGATAAAGTTTAAAGCTGGGGGACTCTGCACCTTGCAGGTCAGATCTCTTTAGGAACTGCTCACGTGGTAGAACCAGCCTGGGCTAAAAGTGCCAGGTCAGGGGCTTCCTGCATCTGCTGAGGAGTGACCGCCCCCCCACGTGGAGTATGTACTTAGAGTGAAGAAGGGGACACAGGAATTCGGCACATAGATGAGCAGCATCCTTGACTTCTCAGTAAATGGAGAGAAAGATACACTGAAGCTAAACCTGCAGGTACATAACCTTTCATAATGTGCACCTTACAGCTCTGGTTCCAACTCTGCCACAGCCTTGGTAGCAAGGTGGGAGGCGGGGTCCAGCTCTGAGAGGTCACTGCGGGCACCAGCACTCACAGGCTCACAGTGGAAGGCCACTGAGGGGAAGGACACCCACCGGTCCCTGTCCAGGTGCTCTTCCCTTTGGATGCTGAGGTCCCCTCCTTCTCAGCTGGGCCTTTGCTTCCTTCCTGCCGGCCTGCACAGCCCCCCTAAACTCCTGTGCCCTGTGTTCTTGTCTGCCAGTGGGTATGTACGTCCATGCCACCCCTGGAAGGGTACGCCAGGGAATAAAAATTTTTGCTCAGCTTTTTCACATGTGGACTGAAAGCCCAGAACTATTAATCATGACTGCATCACTGGATCTTAGCGGGCTGCCGCTACCCCTCCAGGGATTATTCCTCCCCTTGTAGACATAGAGCAAACGGGATCTGAGAAGCTGAGAGACCAGCTCGGGCCCCAGACGCTGCCCAGGAGCCCTGACAAGCGGCTGGCTCTCCCTGTCCCTACACAGCACTGAGAATGGGGCCTTTCCCACACAGTAGGGTGCTCTCCACTTAGGAGGGACCCATCAGTAACCCGCAGCCACCAGTCCTAGGACTCAAAGTCCAGTGAGATGATCCTGGTAACTCCCAAGAACTGAAAGGTCCCTGACTTGGAAAAGTGAGTTATTGGAGAAACGGGGGGGCGGGGGGTGGGGGGGAGTACGGCCTCAGGGCCCAGAAACTCCAAAGAATTCCAGATGTGTCCTTTCCACGACCCTCTCCAGCAGAGACCCAGGAAAAGTTCAGGCTGGGAACCTTCTAGGGCTACCCGGCGCAACTCTCACCCAGGGCGCTTGATGGGAGCCTCCAAGCCTCCTCTTCCAGACTCGGCCTGAGCCCCGCCCTCCACCCCAGGGGCTGGCCAGGGCTCCTCGCGCCGAGATGCAGGACAGTGGTGGCCTGTCCCTGCTCCCTCCCCCCAGCCCAGCCGGCCCGCTCACCTTTGGGCAGTTTGGACGCGTTCTCCTGGATCCAGGAGAAGAGGTGGGCGAAGTCGCAGTCGCAGAGCCAGGGGTTCCCGTCCAGACGCAGGGTGCGCAGCGCGGGCAGCGCGGCCAGGGCGGCCACGCTGAGGCTGCGCAGGTTGTTGTCGTTAAGCTCCAGCACCTGCAGCGACTCCAGGGTCTCGAAGGCGGCTTCGTGCACGCCCGCCAGGTTGTTGTTGGCCAGGCTCAGCTTGACCAGCCTCCCCGCGGAGCGGAAGGCGCCGGCGCCCAGCTGGGTCAGGTTGTTGTAGCTGAGGTCCAGGAACGCGAGCTTGGCCGAGCCGCTGAACGTGCCCTCCTCTAGCGAGCGCAGCGAGTTGTTCCTGAAGTCCAGGTACACCAGGTCGCCGTAGAAGATGAAGAAGTCCTCGGGGATCTGCTGGATGCGGTTGCCGGCCACCAGCAGCTTGCGCACGTCCAGGGGGAAGGGGTCGGGCACGCTGGGCAGCCCGCGGTCGCGGCAGTCCACGGTGTGCGGGTCGGTGCAGGCGCAGCCCGCGGGGCACGCGTGCCCGGGCGCGAGCGGCAGCAGCAGGAGGAGGCTGCCGAGCCCGAGCGCCGCCGCGGCGCAGGCGGGAGCGCGGGGGGCGGCGCGGGGGCGCATGGCCTAGGGGCCCGCGCTGGCCGCGGCGACGCGGACGCGGCTCTCTGAGCGGGGCGGCGCGGCGGGGCCCCGGGTGCCGGGCGCGGGGAGCCGGAGGGCGGCCCGGGCGCGCGGGGGCGACGGAGCGCGGCGCGGACCGACTCGGGGAGCCCGGGCTGCCGGGACAGACAGCGGAGAGGCGGGGAGGGAGGGGCGAGAGACTCGCGAAAGGATTTACCCGGACAGGAAATTAACCCGCTGGAAAATCCCGGGGAGAGGCGGGAGCGGTAGGGGTGGCTGAGTGGCCGTCGCCAAACGCAACCCCACCCGGGCAGCTTATTTCCGAGACCAGAAGATAAGACCTGCCGCGCGGACTCGGCCGGCGGCACTTGACGTCTAAGTTCAGTTACGGAGCCCCAGAGCGGTTTCCATAGGGCGTGTCCGGGACGTACGCCCCGCACCCCCGTGCCAGCCTGCTGCCAAAGCGCACTCCCCGCGCGCCACCCCCTGTTGCCAAAAGGAGTGGGACCCGGGTCACTCTGACTCTGCTCCAGGGATAATCCCCACAGGCTCTCGGGGCGAGCCAGGGGCTACTGACCCGACTTTGGGCGGGGCTCCAGGAAGAAAGAGTGGCTGGTCTTCCCTCTCCCCTCCCCCACCCGCACTTGACCCATCTTAGTGAGGTGGGAGGGTGAGCAAGACAGGCAGCTGCCAGGGCCCCGCTGTGGCTCGAAGGAAGGCCAGGGCCAGTCAGCACTTTCCATGCTGGCCCCGGCCTCTCCACGGAACTGGCATCCACCGGGCAGAGATCAGCTGCTGGTCTGACAGAGGCCCAGCTGGTCGCACTGTGCCTGGGGTCACCAGGCCTGGGTTCTGAGCTGTGTGGCCTAGACCGGTGCCTCTGCCTCTCTGGACCAGATTAACCCTATCTGTGAAATGGGAAGGGGTAATGTGTACCTTTCCAACTTTGGAGGAGGACCAAAGGTCTAAAATTATCTTTTCCTTCCCTCCCCCATCAAACCCCCAGCTTTTATGGCCTAGGCAGGTGGTCGGGGCGGTGCCAAGCCTGAAATAAAAGGAGGGCAGGGAGTGGGTGAGGTTAGCCTCAGACGCTAGCAGGAGGATTCCCTCTTCACCAACCCCCAAGCCGAACTCCTTTCCCTCTGCACCAGCCCATTTTAGAAACTTCTCTCTGGGGAGGTCCCCACAGAGCCACCAAGAGATTGTCCTGCTATTGGCTATTTTGGTCCAAACACCCTGGAATTGATAAGCTCCCACTGGACCAAAATAACCCAGGGAACAGCTGTTGGGCAACAGGCCCCCAGAGACCCTACCCTGGCCCCCCAGCCCTGCTGGGGATTGGTGGAGCCACAGATTCTGAAGCCACAAAGCTAAGCCCCCAGCCTTCTCCAAAGGTACACGCAGTCTTGATGCCTCTGAGCCATGGGATCAAAACACTGAGCCTCTGGGACGGAGCCAAGGGCTCAACACAGAAGAGTATTCTCAGGAGCCCAGGGAAGGGCAGGGGGAGACCCGGGGGAAGATTTGAGGCACTGCAGCTCTTTCCCTGCTTATATCCCACCACGCCAGACCTCTGAAGTTCCCAGTCTCTGTCCCCGCTCGCCCAGGGGCCCGATTCGCTGTTGCCATCCCGGCTTCCAGGGCTCAAACCCCACTCGGATCTCATGCTCTTGAAGAGGCAGGTGCTGGGGGAATGGTCTGAATGCTCCCAGAGTGGGTGAAAAATGCCTCAGCCTACATAAAGGATGCATAAATTATTGAAGTCACACAAAGCACAGGCAGGTGGCAGAATAAACACATCCTCCACCCTTACAACCCTGCAAAATCACTCTGAGAAGATCTGTTGCACTTTTCCAATCTCAGGTGTGGTGCTGGCTGCTCATTCCAGTACTTGTTTGAGCCCTTAGTGTCACTGCGTCATGACACCTGCGTTTGGGTGGGCTGCCATCTTGCACGTGTGTGCCCGTGTGTCTGCATGTCAGAGTTTGCATACAGCTGTCCCTGCCAAGCGGTCTGATTGGCAGGCGCACTGGTCTACAAGCCAAGACCCCGGATCTGGTCCTGGCCCCAGAACTAGCCACAGAATCTTTCATGGCTTATTTGATCTTCCTGGGGACCTCCCAGCCTAGGTCCCTGGGTCCGTTGAAGATAAAGTCTTTTCAAAATTTCAAAAAGTCTGGTGCAAATTGGGCCTTTATGTTTGAGGATGTCACTCAGAGTAAATGCTGCAATTCTTGACAGTGAACTCAGTGGTAGCACTTGTTCTCTTATGTCAAGCAGAAACTTGAATGGGTGACTTTAATTAATGAAAACAGAGATAAATTTGTGCCGAATAAACGCAGAGTATTTAGCGGACAAGGGCTTGCAAAACAGGGGGATGCGTGGTAGTTAAATAAAAAGGGCTCCTGGTAATGAATGCCTTAAGAATACCACTCCTAGCCTTGATTTCCTCATCCTGAAACTAAGAGAAAATACCTTCCCTCTCCCCTTCCACAGACATGTGAGGGCCACCTGGGGGATATTTGTATGGGAACAGGATTGGAAAAGTGTTTGGAGAAAACACTGCGTATGTTATAAAAGTAGCCCTAAGTCTTGCCATGGCAGGAACTACTTGCTGCTTTGAGTGTCCCCCAAAGTTCCTTGGATCCAAATCTAAGCATTTTTTTTCCTTAATAACAGCAGGACCAGACATGGTTGGGGGTTGTGGGGAGTAGAGCTGTCCCCCATATTCCAGGATTCCCCTCCCTTGCGGAAAATGCAAGCTCTGATTCTCTGATTCTCCCCCAGCAAATAAAACAGAGCAGTGACCTTAGCAAGGTCACACCGTGAGTCAGTGATAGGAGCTGGAAATAGAACACAGGCATTCTCAGTCCCACCTGCGCCCTCCACCCACTCTCCCTGCTCCCTCCCCAGGAAAGGAACCTCACCACACCAGGACAAACGCTGCAGGTACCTTCGAGAAACTCACAACATTCCATTTGTCAACTGTTTCTGTATTTATTCTAGTGTCAATACACTTCGTAATTCATATTCAAGAGGCTCAAAACAGAGGTGCGGTAAACACCCAAGGTATCCCCATGTTTTAAAACCTGAGGTCATACCATCCCCAGCTCTCCCAGCAGAGTCTTCACCCCCCTCTGTGCTCCTCAGCTAAAGAGTACTTCCTGTCTTGTCTCACTTCCCATCCTCATCTGATTCCCGGTGAGGTGGCCTCGGGAGCTATGTGAATGGTGGTCCCAGGCCATCCCCCAGATGAGGCCTGGCCGCTGTAAGGGAAATCAATCAACCGATCAATCCAGGATCCAGTAATGACAGTTTCCCCCTTTGGTTACCAGGCTTATCTCTGTATTAGCCTGAGGCCTGGCCTCAGACTGTAAATGACATGATGCCACTATGTTATGTGCAGGGGTCTGAATTTAGGCACACATGCTAGGTTTGCATGATAGGAGTGCAGCTGGCGTTTGGTGATGTCATTTGGATGACTGGCGTGTATGGCCTCTGCTCAGCGCCTGGCTGGCGTGGGCAGAAGGCACGAGGACATCTCACGGGCTCCAGGAAAGGAGACAGGCTCTAGCCCTTTGCTTGGGGCAGCCTGACTTGACGGAACCTGCTCTCTTCTCCAGGGACACTGCTGTGTGTCTGTCCCCCACTTTGCTTTGGCCAAACCCAAGCAACTGTGTTCCCATCCCGCTGCCCTTCCTCACCATCACCACCAGGGGGCACCGCCTGCTGCTGCCACTGGTCTGAGCTGAGCACCTGCTCTCAACGCAGCAGTTTCCTTTGCTCTCTCGCCAGGATGGACCTACATTGTAGAACAGAAACTCCTGCCAGTCACTTGAGCCCAGGAATTTGAGGTTGCAGTAAGCTATGATCCTGACACTGCACTCCAGCCTGGGTGACAGAGCGAGACGCTGTCTCTAAGTAAACAAATAAATAAACTCCTGCCTCTGGAGTTTCACCTCTGGAAGCCGGAAATGAATCTTCTACAGCCTAAGTAGGAGGCAGGGTCATCGTAGCAGGCGGGAATGTGGGTTTGGAGTCAGACAGACCTGGGTCCTATCCTGACTGTGTCGTCTTGGACTAGTTACTTAACTTCTCTAAGCCTCAGTTTTCCTATCTAGGAAATGGGATGATACTAGCGTCAACATTCCTGGGTTGTTAATGAGGATGAAATGAGTTATTGAGGGCTTCGCAGTGAGACTGACGCACAGTAGTGACACCATAAATGGTAACCACAT
>JAQIFY010001194.1:0-14382 GCA_028533085.1 Varecia variegata | reverse complement strand
GATCCAGCAATCCCATTATTGGGCATCTACCCAGAAGAACAAAAGTCATTCTATAATAAAGATACTTGCACCCGAATGTTTATAGGAGAAATATATTTTTATTATCAAAACTTTTAATTATCCATGCCACTATTCTTATTCATATTCATATTCATGAAATTTATTCTGAAAACATCTTATTCAGTCCATTAACATTCTGTGAGCACTTCTCATCTCTTTACTGGCTTTGAGAATTTTCAAAAAACGAACTAGTCCATTCTAAATAAAGTTCCCCAAAGCATAATTTTAGAAAGGCTCCACCGTGGCCTTCACTTCAGGAAAGCTATTTGGCTATTCTCCTATTTATTTTCCTGCACTCAGTGCCCTTCATTCACATGCTGTCCGGATCATTGTGCTTGATGCTGTGCAATGTGTGCAGACATACAATGGCTCTTCCTAATAACTGTATTTTACTGGCCTAGCACACATCTTCTCCTCTATTGTCAGCAGACCTTGAGTGCTCCTGGGACTCACACCCCTTTCTGACTCTCATTCAGTATAACCTGGGAGAAAGGGAGCACTGGGGTCCCTCAGGAACAGAACCCAGTTCACTCGTCGTCTTTACCCGTCCATGCTAATAACTTGGAGAGGTAGATCTGGACCCAAGATGGAATTTCCAGCGTGCGTATCAGGACTGCCAGAGCAGCAGTCCCCAACCTTTTCGGCACCAGCAAACAGTTTCATAGAGGACAATTTTTCCATGGATGGCTATGGGGGATGGTTTTGAGATGATTCAAGTGCATAACATTTTAGAATGCACTTCATTTCTATTATTATTACATTTTCACTTGCCACTTGCTGATAGGGTTTTGACAAGAGTCTGCAAGCAATTGATTTATTGTGGTCTCTGTGCAGTCAAACCTCGCTGCTAATGATAATCTGTATTGGCAGCTGCTCCCCAGCACTAGCATCACCATCTCAGCTCCACCTCAGATCATCAGGCATTAGGTTCTCATAAGGAGCCACAGCCTAGATCCCGCGCATGCGCAGTTTACAGTAGGGTTCTCGCTCCTGTGAGAATCTAATGCTGCCGCTGATCTGCCAGCAGGAGGAGCTCAGGCAGTGATGTGAGTGATGCAGAGTGACTGTAAATACAGATGAAGATTTGCTTGCTCACCTGCTGCTCACCTGCTGCTGTGTGGCCTGGTTCCTAACAGGCCACGGACCGGTACCATTTTGTGGCCCAGGGGC
The DNA here is from genome assembly GCA_028533085.1 of Varecia variegata. NCBI lineage: Eukaryota > Metazoa > Chordata > Mammalia > Primates > Lemuridae > Varecia > Varecia variegata. The sequence continues at coordinate 13,152 of JAQIFY010001194.1, read as the reverse complement.
TGGAGACCACAGTTTTAGAGGACTTTCTGGAAATGAGCCTCTCTAAATCTGCTGCTCTTTGATTTGTAAGAACGTAGGACTGAAGCCATCTTACCACCGTGAGAACCAATCCAGAGGAAGAGAAATGAACTGGATCCAGTACTATGTCTTGAGACCCCCATTTAAGATGAGCCTAGAGCCGGCTCTATCCTCAAGTCTTCAATTATAAAGTACAAGCCAACCAGATACTCTTTTATTTACGCCAGTTTAGAACTGGATTCTATCACTTGCCTTAATAATATACAAAAGTAATGAAATTAAAAACCTGGCCCAAAGATCTTAGAATATTTTAAGGAGAAACAGAGTCTTCACACTGCAGGTAAAGACCCACTAGAGGTACCATGGCAGAGTCACTTTGATATGGTCTGGTAACCACCATAAAGGAGCAAGCTGTGGATGCTTCTGGAAAACTGGGAATACTTCCCCAGAGAAGGACACTTGTGTTGTGTTACAATATGAGTGAGAGTTTCATCGGACAGAAAACTGAATAAGGACATTATAGGTAGTAGGAAAAAATATTGTGCTAAATTTAGAGCAAAGACGATACTCTGTTTCAATTTTTTTACCTCACAGAGGAGAAGAAATTGATGTCCTAAGTGGTTGGGATGGTTTAAACATATTTTATGAGTTTGCTAATCCTAAACTTACTATCAGCTACAATTCACCAGCCATGCAGAGGAAGCAGAGGAACAAATAATTAGTTGATGTTTATCCAATGTATTTGGCGATGAAATGCCATGTTTAATTTTTGTCTATTACCTGAAGAAGAAAGTCTCATAGCCATGGGTCTGATGCTATGGAAGTTCTCTCTCCAAGAATACTTTTAAAATATTTTGGGGGTGTAATAGAGCTTTCCATGGTTGCTGTCTGATAATTTGGATTTAAAGTATAAAAATGAATGTTATCCTCACATCTTTTGCAGTAAGGAAGATTACCAAGTTTATATGGTGAACAAACATACTCACAGAGCTAAGTGGGATATATCCATAGACTATTATGTGGTTTGGTATATAAGGATATTTTTTCCCATGAAAGCTCCTAAAATATTTGAGAAGGAAAAGGGAAATAAAGGAAAAGGTAAGCAAGAGAAGGTGCAATTTTTTAATACCATTTTGATACAATGTAAAGATGCTTGAAATTAATGAAACAAACCTTTGCACATGACATTATAAAATTATAAACCACATAACTGAGAATGTCAGACCCTCTACAACTGTGGAAATTCTCTATTTGAGATATCAAAGTTCAGGGACACTTGAGCAGCAGGCCTGTTACAGTCAAAGGTAACCTTGACCCTTCCTGGGGAAGCGCAAATCCCCAGGTGGCTACAACTAAGAGCAATGTCGTGTGCACAAAAGAGGAACCTGGGAATGAGGCAGGTGTGCTTGGGTCTTTCTGAAACATGTCCTGCTCACGAGAGTTCAATCACAGAGGACAGTTAAAAAAAAATAGACACGACGATCTCCCTCATTTCACAAAAAACTAACCGGAACATAATGGTGTAATACTGCAAGATAAAGCTAGTCTGATTGCTGACAAGCCCTTGAAGTGATTTACTGTGTGAAACAAACAAAAGAAAAATGACCTTGCCTCTGAAGTTTGAACAATCACAGAACAAAAGTATCTTCCTAAAGAGTGTTCTGAAAACACGGCTCATTTCCAATCTTGGAAGACCTTTATTCCACTACTACAATTACCTAAAAGATTACCGTTACTGCTTTGTAAACATGTGTCCTAGTCCTTCATTACTTTACAAAATATGTAATAGAGTCATAGTTTTTTTGAAAAAATAAAGTGCACTTTTGTTTATTTCCTTCCAATGATGGTCACTAAACCCATGTTTTCAACTACCTTTTGCAAACAACAGAAATCCTTTAATCTAGTCATGAACGCACTCAGCTGATTACCAAGATTGCTAACCCCTGTGTCCTGGGCATGGTGTCCTGTGACTCAGGCACTTCAAACGTGACCTGTGACATTATCTTCCAAGCCTGTCTTTTCTCTGGTATTTCCTATCTCTATAAATGACACAGATATTCATTGGACCATTCAAGCAGATAACTGGATATCATGCTAAAAAATTTCTCTTCTTCTGCTATGCGGCCTGGTTCCTAACAGGCCTCAGACTGATACCAGTCTGTGGCCCGGGTCTCAGGGACCACAGCTCTACATTATTTGTCTTGGCTTGCATACGTTTTCTATATGTTCTTAAAACCCTAAAGTTTGGAAGAAAAGTTATTTTTAAAGATAAGTACAAGAAGTTTTACTAAGTTCTTCGCTAGCTACTTTGTAATACGAATGGCCGGGATTGTCTGGCAAAGATGATGCATGGCCGCTTTGGGCTCTTGCACCATCTATCTTGAGACTTTTACTGATACATATTGTAATTACGAACATGCTCGTAATTAATTCTAATTACAAACACCTTGTCTCAGGTTCCTTTCTGGTACTATGCCATAATTCTAAGACTGGATAATTTATAAAGAGCAGAAGCTCATTTCACTCAGCTCTGGAGGCTGGGAAGTCCAAGACTGAGGGGCCACATCTGGAGCGGGCCTTCTCGCCGTGGCTGTGTCATCACGTGGCAGAAGGGCAAGGGAGCCATGGAGACAGAGAGAAAGGGGGCCATCTCCTGTAATCACTAACCCACTCCCACAATAACAGCATTAATCCACTAATGAGGGCAGAGCCCTCATCACCTAACCACCTCTTAAAGGTCCCACCTCTTAATACTGTTACAAAGGCAATTAGATTTCAACCTGAGTTTTGTCAGAAACATTTAAACCATGGTATATGTAATGCATTATAATTACAAACATGCCCAAAATTAGTAAACTTGGGCATTATAGCACGATAGTTTGCTATCATTTAAGTAATGAAATGATTAAGGAGGGGAACTACAGATGATGTAGATTTTTGTTATCTAGATTTTGGCCAGATAAATTGTATTTTATTTAGAGTTTACTTAAAGATTTTCTACTGCACAATATTTAGCAATTTTACACAACACAATATTTAGTATTTTCCCCAAATGAACCATTTAATACTAGAGATATTTTTAAGATGTGGCTTTTGGAGCATATATTCAATTTAGAATGATTATACAAATAAAATAATTTGTGGTTTTGACACCATATACATGAGGCACTTGGAATTTAAAGAGGTTCTAGATAAAAGTTACATCAACAAATTAAAGATGGCCAAGAAAGCATTACATTCCTGTGCTAGTCTAGTTTCTTCTGGAATTGCAGAATAAAAAAACATGATATTCTTTGCATAACTGAAGATTAACAATTTTGAACAATGCTCAGATATTGCAAAATTACTGACTGGGTTGTCAAGAAGCATGATGAAATGAGAAACATAAACAAACATAGTCCTACCTTCTTAGCAGTTAATATTAATATTTTCTCAAGAAAGAGGACAATATTATAACACAGATACATATCTGTGTTAGGACAACATAGTGGATATTAACACTCCAATAAAATGAATGGCTGAAGTTGTTGCTTAAATAATCTTATAGTTTACATGCATCAAACACTAATTCTGATAAATAGAATTCTGTTAGTGAAAGAATATGTTACTTTGTATAAAATTTAGATTTAAGAACTGAATGTGTAGTTCATAATGAAGTCCACAGGTTTTCAGTTGCCTTATTTCTATTTTATTTTAAGCCCTTTCTAAAATTGAAAGTCTTTGACTATATTTGCTGCATTTGATTAAATTTAGCCATCACAGGGGAATTTATGGGTACAAAATTAACTTCAGTTATTGAACAATGGATGTGAGATGAAAAAGTATCTAAGTGTCCTTAGCTTTCTTTGTTAGCATTTATATAAAAATGTTGCTCTGACTCCTTGCTGAGGAGTCTGACAAAAATTCCCCTCAAAAATCAACTACAAAACTGAACAAGTGGTCAAAATCAGCTATTTTAGAGCTCTTGAATTTAAGCAAAGTCGTGCAACAAATTGAGAAACGTTTGTTCAGGAGACTACTGACCTTAAGCTAGGAATAGAGAAAAACTTGGCCAGTGGTCTGTGGCTGTTTTGCCCGCACTGGGCAAAACTCCCTTAGCTCTGTTGGCCCAGTGGTTTAACCCGAGTGGGATGGCTACGAAAACCACCAGCTCACAACCACTGTGGGGGAGAGCCCACCTTACCTGGAGAATTGTAAGTTAAATTGGAAATCTCAGTGGCAATTGAGAAAAGAGCTCAGGAGCTCCATCAGCCTGGTATTGCGGTTGTATTTGGGGCAAGTAATGGACTGTAGGAGTAGCACAGGATTTAACAGGGACCCACAGAGGTTGAGACAGCCATGGGGAGACTTACTTGATAAGCTATCCACATAGCCCTGATTGCCAGAAGTTAGTGTGACGTCCAGCAGAGAGTAGGGGTTACTAACACACCCACACATTCTTGGCAGAAGAAGCCAGAATGAATGTGTAGAGATGGCATGAAAGAGTCCACTGGAAGTAAAAGCTAGGAAAGATTTACAATGGCCTGACATTTATAATAAAAACTCTCTCCAGGCCACACAGATCCATCAGCAGGGAGGAGAAAGCTTACTGGCTCAAGGTCTCTCAGCATCTTAAAATAAACCCAAAACTATTCAAACACAGCAGTTACAGCTGGAAGCCAGACCTAGAAAGAAATACAAGAAGAAAAAAAAAAAAGAGGAGCAAGTAAATAAACAGGCACACATTTCAGGGAGAGACTTCACAACTCTTGTCCAGGCAAGCTGAAAAACAAACAAACAAACAAACAACAATACTCAGTGAAAAAAGTCAGAATCCAGAGTTACAAAAAAAAAAAAAAGAAAAAAAAAAGAATCAAATTCTCATTATTATCCAAAAAAAAAAAATGAAACAAGAAAGTGTGATCAATATTCAGCCAAAAAACCCAAAAAGTCCATAGATATTTTCTTTGACTGTCAGCAGATGTGGAATTCAGTGAAGATTTCAAGGCAGCACTTATAAATATATTAAAAGAACCAAAGAGAACCCTATCTAAAGAATTAAACGAAAGTATAATGACAATGTCTCAGCAAATAGAGGATTCCAATAATCGTAGAAAGCACTAAGAAAAAAGGAATCAAATGGAATTGCTGGAGTTAAAATGTACAGTAAGTAAAATAAATTTCTTAGAGGACCTTAACATAAGATTTAAGATGGGAGAAGAAAGAATCAATGAACATGATGATAAAACAAATAAATTATCCAACCTGAAGAACATGCAAAAAGAAAATTAAATAAACATGAACTGAGCTTGTGAAAGACAGTGGGAAAATATCAAGCATGGAAACATACATGAGATGGTACCACAGAAAGAACAGGAGAAAGAGAAAGGAGAAGAAAAGTAGTATATGAAAAAATAATAATTTAAAACTTCCCAAACTTATGGAAAAAAGTTAATCTATAGATTTAATGGGCTCAATAAATACCAAATAGAATAAAGATGATGAGATAATATATCCATAAACAATAGTCTAACTATTGAAAGGCAAAAACATAAAATAAAAAAAGAGAAAAACTCAACTGTGGCAAGAGATAAATGACCAGTAATACACAACATGATCATTGCCTGACGTGCCATCAGAATAACAAGCCAAAACATACTGTGTTATTGTATTCAAATTATGGCAGAAAAGCATTGTCAACAAATAATTTTATAACCGGCAAAACTTGTCTTTAAAAACAAAGGCAAGTTATAAACATTCTCAGGAAAAAAGAAAAATAAGAAAAACTGTTGCTAGCAGACCTGAATTACAAGTAATACTACAGGAAATCCTTTAGGCTAAAATAAAATAACCAGATAGTAATTCAAATTGAGAGAAAAATAAATTAAATGTGTCCCACATGGTAAAAATGTAGGTATATATGAAAGATCTATAAATATATTTTCTCTTTTCTTCTATGAACTCATTTTACAAACATAGGCTATAAATCAGTAATCATGACACTGCATTTGGAGTTAATACATATATATAATATATATGACAATTTCAGCACAAAAGAGGTAGGTAGAAAAGGAGATACATTGGAGCAAAATGTGTATATTTTACCAGAATTAAGCCATTATGACTCTAGAGTATAACAAGTTAATAAACACAATGTGATCCCTAGAACTTGAGTGGGCAAGCTATCACCCATAGGTCAAACTTGCCTGCCAGCTGCTTTGTAAATACATTTTTATTGGAAAACAGCCGTGCTTCTTCATTTACATATGGACTGAGGCTGCTTTCACACTATAATGGCAGAGCTGATCAGATGCAAGAACTATGACCCAAAAAGTTTAAAATATTTACTATCTGATACTTTACAAAAAATGTTTGTTAACCCCTACCATAGACCATCACTAAGAAAATAACTCAGAATAATATAGTAAAAACATACATGGAAATTAAAATAGCACACTAAAAATGCTTAGTTAGCAAAAAGGAGGCAGTAAAGGAAGAACAGAGGAACTGAAAAGCCATGAGATGATTAAAAAAAAACAAATAGCAAATGGTAGACAAATAAAACATATTAATAATAACTTTAACTATGGTAGACTAAACCTTCTACTCATGGGGCAGGTATTGTCAGTCTTCATGCAAAAACAAGATATCCTTGACAAGAGGCACATTTTATGTTCAAGGATGTAAAGAGATTGAAAGTGAAAGGATGGCAAGTGACATACATGAAACTGTGGCCATCAAAGAGCTGGACTAGCTTCATCAATATCTGTCAAAATACATTTTAAGACAAGAAATATTTGTAGGAGACAAGACGGACATTTCATAATGATAAATTTGTCAGGCCATCATAAAAACATGGAACCACAATAAAACTACTAGAACTAAGAAACAAATTTAGTAAAGTCACAGGTTAAAAGATCACCACAAATATAAATTGTGTTTCTATATAACAGCAATGACCATCAAAAATTAAATTAGAAAAACAATCTCATTCACAACAGCAAGCAAAATTATAAATTACCTAAGAATAAAATTAATAAAATAAATGCACACTTGTAAACTGAAATCTACCAAAAATTGATAAGAAATATGACAGAAGATGGAAATAAATACAGAAATATTCTGTGGTCATGGAATATTCTGAAGAAAGCAATTCTATGCAAGCACATCTGTGCATTCAATGCAGTCTCTATGAAAAGCCTAGCAGGCATTTATTGTAGAAATTGACAAGCTGGACCTAAAACGTATATGCAAATTCAAAGGAATTAGAATAGCCAAAACAATTTTAAAAAGAAAAACAAAGGTGGGAGATGTACCCTACTCAATTTTGAAAGTTACTATGCTATAGAAATCAAGATAGTGTGGTGTTGTCTAAACATGTCATATAAATCAGTGGAATTGAATTGCTAATTCAGCAATTCAATTTATTTTCAAATGATTTTAACAAATGTGCCATGACAATTAAATTGGAAAAGTTCCATCAACAATTGGATATCCATATCTATATCCACATATGTAAATGCAGATGTAAATATAAATATAAATATATATACACACATTTACGCTCTTAATTTGTACCATAAAAATAGTAACACAAAATGAATCAAAGATCCAATGGTAAGAGCTAAGTCTATAAAAATTTTAAAAAACACACATGCATATATGCACACATACACAGACGAAATCTTTATGACATTTAACTAAACAAAGATTCTTAGACACACACTAAAAGGACTAGTGTTTGGAAGTAGGAATTATCTCCAAATGAACATGAGTAAACTTTTTAGGATGATGGAACTGATCTAAAATTTAGTTGTAATGATGATTGTATGACAATATAAATTTACTAAAAATTTCTGACTTGTCTGTTACAATGCGTGAATTTTCTCTTACATAAATTATAGCTTACAGCTGTTAAAAATGCTTATGTTAGAATAAATGTTGAAGGTACATATCGTAGGACAGTCTATGAAATAATGCCTGATAGTCATAATATGAGTAATTATACATTATAAAATTAAACTGATCTGAATTGAGTGCTGTCTTCAAAGAAAAAACAATGGAAAAAAATTCATTATTACCCTGAACAAAAGAAGGAATTGGATTTTTAGCAACATCCTGTATAATAATACTAGAAAATTATGAAGGAGTAAAATAATCTATCAACCTGTATGCCAGAAAATTTTCCTTCAGTTATCCTGAATTACACAATGGCCAAAATATATGCCAATCAAATCTGGGAAGAATAAAGAGAAAATGCAAGAATAATTTTACACAGACCTGCCAAATTAAATATTAAATTAATTCTGTGTCTAACTTCCTTGTACCCAAATATGTGTTGGGATGTTGTGCAGTGCAATTGCAACCTGTCAATCAAAAAAGCCAGCAGGACATCAAAATGTGGTATTTGTATGCCATGGAGTATTACTCAGCTATAAAAAATAACGGTGATATACAATCTCTTATGTTCTCCTGGTAAGAGTTGGAATCCATTCTACTAAGTGAAGTATCCCAAGAATGGAAAAATAAGCACCACATGTACTCACCAGCAAATTGGTTTCCCTGATCATCACCTAAGTGCACATTTGGGAATAACACTAATTGGGTGTCGGGCAGATGTCAGGGGGTGGGTGGGGGGTATACATGCATAATGAGTGCGATGCGCACTGTCTGGGGAATGGACACACTTGAAACTCTGACTCGGGGGGGGCATGGGCAATATACATAACCTAAACTTTTGTACCCCCATAATAAGCTGAAATAAAAAAAGAACAAAACATAGGAAACAACCTTGGTTTCCTCACCTTGGCCATTTCCTTGAGGTAATCATCAATAAAGTCTCTTGTTTCATCAGGGAAAAAAAAAAAAAAAAAAAAAGAATAGAAGGAGAGCCAGAGGCAGAAGAGATGGTCACTTCATTTGGATGAAATTTTTTCACTTTGGAAAATAGTGTCCAGAGTACTGCAATTCAAAATTTTGTGTCATTAATGGATAAATTGCTTATTTTATATTTTCTCCTTTAAGATTGACTTTGGCTAGTCATAACTTTAATTTACAATAGTTCAGTATTTTAAAGAAAACACAAAACAATTTGCAGTCTTGGAGATCTCCTGACTTACTACCACTTTGAAAGTTTAAATACAGTACACATCATAAATAATGGAGCTGTATAATTTATAGTGATTATTGCAAAAGTTTATTTTTCCAAGGAAACTCAAAATATTATACCGCAGGAGTGTATGAGAGTTGAATTAGTATAATTTACATAGGAAAACAAGTGCCTATAGGTACAAGATTTAACAAGATTAAAAACTAAGGGAAGATCTGAAAGACCTTTTAACCACTTGCAAATTTTCATATGTTTATAATATAATAGGATATGTGGGCCTAAATGTGTCAACTTCTGTTTCTTGATTAGCATTTATCCTCAGCAGTTTTTCATTTTGATTTAATAGTAATCGAGATAATGGAATTTTGTGATCCGATTTTATACTCCATTCAAAGTCCTTCTTACAGGAAAGAAAATTTTATTCTGGTCTTATCCATTGCATTGACAGTCATACATTTTCCTAGAACCTATACTGTATAACATTAAATATTAATAATATACCAATGTATTATTAATACAGGTAAACCAACCCTTAAAGGAATTCAGGTATTTGGGGCGTGGTTTGTTTATTTGTTTTAGTATTTTACCTAAGGAACAGTCCTTGCCAGATGACATACTGAGAAATAGGGCTAGACCTCACCCAAATTAGCATGTGATATTTGCTGATCCACGCTCAATTAATGGTAGTTTTTTGACCTGCTGGAAAATTCCTCAAGCCCAATCCATGAACCTTATCCAGGAGTACTTCACTGAATTATGCTTCACTTTATTGTGTTTTACAGATACTGCAATTTTTACAAATTGAAGGTTTGTGGCAGCCCTGAGTTAAGTCAGTCTGTTCGTATCATTTTTCCAACAGCATGTGCTTACTTTGTGTCTCTGTGTCACGTTTTGGTAATTCTAGCAATACTTTAAACTTTTCATTATTATGTCTATCATGGTGATCTGTGATCAGTGACTTAAATGTTATTATTGTAATAATTTTGTGGTGCCATGAGCCGCACCCGTACACAGCTGCAAACCTAATCTACAGATGCTGCGTGTGTTCTGACCGCTGCAGCCATCCCATCTCTCTCTCCTAGCACCTCCTTATTCCCTGAGACACACACAGGGGCGAGGAACCTGCAGCCTTCTGATTTCAAGATTCTTCTTTTTTAAGCACCAAAGGAGGCAAGAAAGGCTTCATCTTTCTCTGCTGCACCCCTTTTAATAAGAGGATTTGTTCCGCAAAATTTAGATTTAGTCAAAAGGCCACACTTAAGGACCTAGAAGGCCACATTTCATGTTAAGGCCGCAGGTTCCCCAGGCCAAAATAACCCTACAATTGCTTGATATGAAGAAAGTTTTAATTGTCTGTAGATAGAAGATAAAACAAGCCACAGCATTTCTTAAGTCAAGGTCTAATCCAAGCAAGGCCCTAATTCTCTTCAATTCTGTGCAGGCTGAGAGAGGTAAGGAAGCTACAGAAGAAAAGTTGGAAGCTAGCAGAGACTTGTTCTTGAGGCTTCAGGAAAGAACCCATCTTCACAACATAAAAGTACAAGGTGAAGCAGCAAGTGCTGATGGAGAAGCTGCACCAAGTTATACAGAAGATCTGGTTGAAATAAGTCATGAAGGTGGCTGCACTAAACAACAGATTATCAATGTAGATGAAATAGCCTTACATTGGGAAAAGATGCCTTCCTGGACTCTCATAGCTAGAGAGGAGAAGTCAACGCTTGCCTTCAAAGCTTCAAAGGACAGGCTGACTCTCTCATTAGGGGCTAGTGTAACTGGTGACATTAAGTTGAAACCAATACTCATTTACCATTCTGAAAATCCTACAGATGTACAGAGGGACGAAGCCTGGATGACAGCACATCTGTTTACAGCATGGTTTACTGAATGTTTAAAGCCCACTGTTGAGAGCAATTGCTCAGAAAAAGATGTTTCCAAAATATCACTACTCATTGACAACGCACCTGGTCACTCAAAAGCTCTGATGGAGATGAACAAGATTAATTTTGTTTACATGCCTATGAACACAACATTCATTCTGCAGCTCATGGATCAAGGAGTTGTTTTGACTTTCAAGTCTTATTATTTAAGAAATACATTTTGTAAGGCTACAGGTGCCAGAGATAGTGATTCCTTTGATGGATCTGGGCAAAGTGAATTGAAAACTTGGAAATGATTCATCATTCTAAATTTCATTAAGAATTTTTGTGATTCATGGGAGAACATCAAAATATCAACATCAACAAGAATTTGGAAGATGTTGATTCCAACCCTCATGGGTGATGGAGAGGTTCAGGACTTCAGTGGAGGAAGTAACCGCAGATGTGGAAATAGCAAGAGAATTAGAATTATTAATAGAAGTAGAACCTGAAGATGTTACTGAATTGCTGAAATCTCATTATAAAACTCGGATAGATAAGGAGTTGCTTCTTATGAATGAGCAAAAACACATGGTTTCTTGAGATGGATTCTACTCCGGGTGAAGATGTTGTGAACATTGTTGAAATGACAGTGAATGACAGTGAAGGATTTAGAATATTACATCAACTTACATGATAAAGCAGCCATAGGGTTTGAGAAGACTGACTCCAACTTTTAAAGTTCTACTGTAGGTCACATGCTATCAAACAGCATCTAATGCTACAGAGAAATCCTTCATGAAAGGAAGGGTCAATTGATGCCACAAACTTCATTGTTGTCTTATTTTATGAAATTGCCACGGCCACCCCAGCCTTCAGCACCCACCACCCTGATCAGTCAGCAGCCATCGGCACTGAGGCAAGACCCTCCGCCAGCAAAAGGTTATGACTCCCTGAAGGCGCAGATGATTGCCAGCATTTTACAGTAAAAAATGTACTTTAAGGTATACACATTGTTTTTTACACATAATGTTATTTCACACTTAATAGACTACAGTATAGTGTAGTCATCAATTTTATATGTACTGGGAAACCAAAATTTGTGTGACTTGCTTTACTGCAGTATTTGCTTTTTTGCGGTGGCCAAACCGGAAATATCTTTGAGCTGTGCCCGTAGGCGTCCAGAGAGTCCTTGGGATTCAGTGTTTATTGACTATAGACAGGCAACTGGGTATGATGATTGTGATAAAAAATCACATAATAAAATTTCCTTCAACAGCGTGGTCAAGACAGATCTGTTCTCTAAAATTCCAATCCAGGAACCTAGCCAAATACCCAAATGGAATTTAAGATTGCTAGATTAGTATCTTAGCCCAATTGCATGTGATCTGTGTAGAATAGTTTTATGAGTTTAATTGTGCTGATCAAAAAGAAATACTAACACCAGTACCTATAAATATGACCTTGTTTGGAAATAGGTTCTTCCAGATATGATCAAGGTAAGACGAAGTTGTTAGTATTGGTCCTAATCCAGTGTGACTGGTCCTTTCAAGAAGAGCAAAACGCAATGTGGAGTCAGAGACACACAGGAGAACGCCGAGTGTGACAGGGGTACGGCTCGCAGTGCCACCACAAGCCGAGGGGTGCTGGGGCTGCCAGCAGTCAGGAAGGATCTGCCCCCAGAGGATTTGAGAGAGCATGACCCAGACAATACCTTGATTTCAGGCTTCTAGATTTGTAAATTGGAGATTAAATTCCAGTTGTTTTAAACCATCCCGTTTGTGATAATTTGTAACAGCAGCCCAGGAAAACTAATACAAATTTTGGTGCCAGGAAGTGGAGTATTGTTGTAACAAACACCTAAAAATGCAGAAGTAGCTTTGGAATTGAGTGATGAGTGGAGACTGGAAGAGTTTAGAGGCGCTTAATAGAAAAAGCCTAGATTCCTTTGAAGAAAAGGCCAGTAGAAATACGGATGTTAAAAGTGGCTCCGACATCTCTTTGGTTCTCCTGGGGAGAGTTGGAACCCATTCTATTAAGTGAAGTATCCCAAGAATGGAAAAATAAGCACCACATGTACTCACCAGAAAATTGGTTTCCCTGATCAACACCTGGGTGCACATTTGGGAATGATACCAATTGGGTGTCGGACAGAGGTGGGGGGAGGGGATGGGTGTATATCTACATGAT
>JAQIFY010001193.1:0-14383 GCA_028533085.1 Varecia variegata | reverse complement strand
GTTAACAGCATGACTACATTTGTGGATGAGGGAACAGAGCCTTGAGGTTACTGTTTAAACTCAGTCAGACAAGTATAGAAGGTTTCTAACACATAGTGGGCACTCGGCAAGTATTATTCATCCCTGGGTAGTACTTTAGGAATGACAAAGAACCTTGCTAGCTAGGTGGCCTTGAGGAAGATATTTAGCTAGTACTTATTTTGGAAACTTGTTTTGATGAATGAGTTAATATACATGTGAAATGTTAAGACCAGTGCCTGGCACATAGTATGCACTCATTAAATATTAGCTATAAATGAAGTAATGTATAATAACTCATAATAGCTAATAATTAATACAATTGTGAAAATATGATGAATATTGGAATTATCGTCTCATTTCATCCATGTCTTGATCTGTAAAACAGGAGTTGCCCAAATGGAGAGGGTTGGATGGGGAACTTAACAGGGTGTCAGGGCCCCGATGGGTATGGGTCCTACCACAGTCTGCAGGTTGTCCCACATCAGTGGTGGTCATTGGGCCATGGCAATGAGAAACACCCCTGAGAGCTGAGCTATTTGCGGGCAATCTCTGGGTGCTGGCTCGGGTAAAGCATCCCAGCTTTTCCATCTTGCTCTTCCCTGGCCTACATCATCTTTCCTTTCTCCGGGCTTCTAACCTGTGCCATTTCTTGTCTTGCCCGGAAGACAGGAAAAGCCATTCTACGAGTCTTCATCCCTATCTTTCCATCTTCCATGTTGACCGAGGGCTTGTGAGCCTAGGAGTCCACAATTAGGGGCCTTTATTTTAGGGTTCTGTAGTTGTTGGCATGTGTCTTGATTCTGGGGCTGATAAAATGAAAGAGCTGTTTAGTCTGCAAGGATGACTGGGAGAAGCACATAGATAATGTTTCAAAATAACCTGTTTCATTTTAAAAAGCCTACAATATTGGCTTATTTGTTCCCATTTTATACATGCAGATAATTAAGTTCAGAGGAGTTAGGTCACTTACCAAGGACAACACTTACTTATCCAGTAAGCGAGGAGGCTGATGAGGCTCAATTTAGGTCTGTCTGAAGTCAAAACAAAGGACAGCTCTAATTACATATACTTTAGACCGTAAAGCTGTTTCCCACATATCTCTTGTGCTCTTTTCTCTTCTTTTCCCCTATTATTTTTTTATTTATTTATCTATTTTTGAGACAGATTCTTGCTCTTCTGCTCAGGCATCATCATAGCTCACTGCAACCTCAATTTCCTGGGTTCAAGTGATCCTCCTGCCTCAGCCTCCCAAGCAGCAGGTGCCACCACACATGGCTAACTTTTCTATTTTTAGTAGAGACAGGGTCTCCCTCTTGCTCAGGCTGGTCTCCAACTCCTGGCCTCAAGCAATCCTCCTGCCTCGGCCTCCCAAAGTGCTAGGATTACAGGCGTTTTTCCCCATTCTTTTTTCTCTCTCCACTTTAGTGTTGCTGTTAATATCTACTCATCTCCTCTTCTGCTGTGTCCAATTTGCCGTTGAACATACCTGATGAGTTCTTAATTTGATATGTTGCACATTTCAGTTCCAAAATGCCTTTTTAAACTTTTTTATAGATTCCAATTTCTGTTGTAATTCATTTTTCATTTGTTTTATTTATTTTTTATTTTCCTTAACATGTTAGTAATAACTATTTTACAGTCCTTATCTGCCAACTCTGATATCTGGATTACCTACTGACCTATTTCTATGATCTTTCTTCCTGTGGTTATTGTCAATGTGTCCAGTAATATTTGATTGTATGCTGGTCATTGCATGTAAAAAACTGTAGAGGTGCTAACAATATTTTCTACCAGACAGGGATCTCCCTTTTCTTTATGAGGCAGATAGAGTGAGTAAATGATTACCTCAATCCAATTAAAAAAACCACACTCATAGTTTGCACACCAATCACTGCCTCTTTGAAGTTTCAGGTAGCCTTCACTGAAATTTCTCTTATACTGATTAATTAAAGAAGTGCCTTTATTAATATGCAGTCCTCTGGTTTATTCACAGAATTAAAACAAAGCAAGAGAAATAGATAATCAGTTTGAAGGTGACTTTCTTAAAGTAAACAGATGACTAATCTGACCTTGGTTTCCATTTATGGCAGGTGCCATCTGGAGAGTCCTCCAGGTGAGGTGCAGACATTGATGAGGTGATATGTGGGAGAAATCAGTGTCAATCCACCTCCGGCCATCTGTTTCCCAACAGGGAAACCCATACGGCAATCAGGACCAAGAGCCATTTTCAGGGGCAGCAGGGAGGATGAACCTCTAAAATTAGTTGAGAAGTCCTTCTTGAGGGAGCCTTTCTGGTGCTGGGGCCCTCTCAGAGAGTTAGCTCCCTGCTGTTTATGGACTTTCAGTAATTCACTAATATGATGGAGCAAAGACTTGGAGATGTCTGAATTGGGTAAACAGACACATTTCTAGTCAGGAGGACCTGGTTTCCAGCCCCTTTAATCAATGCAGGTAAGATTCAGTGTGAGGGACTTCTTATGCTAATTTGGTTGTTACATTGTCCAGTTTACAATAAAACCTGCTGGATTTGATTGCTGGGGCTCCATGGTATTATGGAGCTAGAGGACATTATGATAAGTAAAGTAAGCCAGGAACAGAAAGCCAAACACCGAATGTTCTCACTTATTTGTGGAAGCTAAAAAAAAGTTGTTCTCATTGAAGTAAAAAGTAGGACAGAGGATACTAGAGACTGGGAAGGGTAGGAGGAAGGGAGGGGTGGGGAGATACTTGTTAAAGGATACAGAATATAGCTAGATTGGAGGAATAAGTTCCAGTGTTCTATACCACTGTAGCATGACTATAGTTAACAGTAATATATAATTTCAAATAGCTAGAAGGAGGATATTGAACATTCCCAACACAAGGAAATGATGATAAATTTTTAGATGATGCATATGCTAATTACCCTGATCTGATCACTATATGGAATGTGTATGGAAATATCACTGGGTACCCCAAGAATATGTACAATTATTATTTGTCAATGAAAAAAATAAAATTAAATTTAAATAAGTAAATAAGAAAAATTCACAAACGAGCTTCTCTCCATCCTGTAGCCAGCACTGTTGTGCCATTCTTGTTGTGTTGGCGGTATAATATACCCCTTCTATTGGTCTAGAGTTTCTCATTTGTGAACAAGTGCTGCTACATCTCCTATGGCCGCTGCAGAAGGCGGGGGAGAGAGAGTGGTGGCCTGTGGCTAGCCCTCAGTATTGTCTCAACCAGGGAATGTGCAGCTTAAGCTGAGCACCAGGAACCCAAGGCTAAAGGAACCAAGCAGTAAAGCCCTTGGTCTGAGGACAGAGGAAGCGTGTGGCAGGGCAGCTTGAGGAGGACAGTGTCCCATGACTCCTTAGCCCTGATGTCAGGCATGGTCTCAGTCCTGAACCACATTCATGGAGAATTTTGCCCCTCTCCTCCCTCCAGATCCTCCAAACTTATGTTTTGATTATTGGTTTCTTTGTTCTCAGGCTCTCCCACATATACTTGTTCTTTGAAGACTTTGACTTTCCTGCCCTGTGGTGTTGATCCAGCCTCTGGCTACATTTCCTCAGACTGCCCGAAATAGTCCTACCAGGCCCCGAGGTCTTCTCCCAGCCCCTCCACCAGCATTTGCACACACAGCCTGTCTGCCTTTCTTTGTGTCACCTTTTGGCCCCAGTGAGCCTTTTACCTGACAGCCTAATGCATACTTATCCCTAAGTTAAGTGTGTAGGAGTAAGCGAAACAAAATTTCTCTCATTAAGTGGCTAGTTCTACTTGAGGAGACAAAAGCCTTCCAGTTCTCAACAGGTTGGGGCTATACCTAAGTGCCAAATGGTGTGGTGCCGACAGGTGCTAGAGAAAGTTTGATGATGCGAGAAAAGTTAACGTGATTTGAAGTGGGAGAAGAGGCAGATCTTGACCTGAGATATGTCTTCTGGTCCACTTTTGGACTTGGGCCAATGTCATTATCAACTGCCAAGGTGTGTGGCAGACAGCAAAGACAGAAAGCAAAACGATAAACAGAGTTGTGGAATGGTGCCAACCCACATGTACGAGAATGGTGATAACCAACAGTCTAACATCGACAGCTTAGTCTGAACAATATTGTATATCTGATTTAGTCTAACAGTTAACAATATCTAAGTTCTTTCATACTACTGCTAATATGAGGAAAATTATGGTTCAGGAGCCAGAGTTGATATGTTGATATTCAATATAACATACACATTCATGAAAAAAAAAGCTTCCAGTTTAATCCATGCTGAGGTTTTGTGGTTTCTCGGTGGAGTTTCCATGGATCCTTGGGTGTTAATGAGAATGTGATATTCCTGAGCAGATGGAGAAAGTGACCTATGGCTTAAAATCAAATTAGACATTTTTGTGTGTGAGAGATACTTCGTTTTATTCTTTCTGGAAAAAAAAAAAAACTAGATTTCAAGACAAGTACTTTTGGCCACAGATTTCATAATAATCTTCCTCCCACAAATCTAAAATAATCTTATGAAAAATTCAAAGCCTGGTTTTTAAAATACCTACCAGGCTTTCTTTGGTATGTGAATCCTCTAACAGGGAAGCCTTCCTTAGTCTGCATGCAAATCATGGAGGCAGGTGGTGTCCACAGCCTCCTCCCAGCCCCTTGGAACCTCTGCAGGCCCCCTGCGATCCACTCCAAATCTCTGGCTGGCGGTATAGTGCTTCCTCACGTTTTGCCTATGTCACTGTGCCCTAGGTAAGATCCACAGTGGGTTGGTGTTTCCTGTTCAAGCATTGTCATCTTCACTGTCTGCTGAATTTATACCTACATTTCTCACCAGCTGTATGACACTTGCTATGCTATTTACTTTTTGTGCCTCAGTTTTCCCATTTGTCAAATAAGAACATTGCTCACTGCTGATAAGAGTATTACAAGGTCTATATATAATTTTTTAAAGTGCAGTGTCCAGTATATTATTAGTACTTAATAGATAGTAGCTCTATCACGATAGGGTTTAGGATGAAGTGAAGCGTTCATCTCAGCTGAAAAATGTGAGGCACGAGAAAACATCTCAGATATCAAGGTAAATAATATTTAATGCAATATTTTAGAAAATCAAGATGAATGCAAAAATCCATGATGAACAAAATGTCAAGATTTTAAATAAATACAAGATCAGTATTACTGATTTTTCCTTTTGCCTCAGGCTCTAATATGGCACAGCATGGCACTGGGGGTGACAAATAACCCATCCATGCTTATTCCTGCCCCTTTAATGCTATTTGACCCACCAAGAGTCCCTCTTCCTCTGCCACCCACTAGGGATCTGAAAATAATATAGAATGGGGTGGGGGATTGCCCATTGCACAGATGGTTCCACTAAGCTGTTGGGCTTGCTGAAGAAATAGTGCTCACGCATGTGTCTGGGAGCAGGCAGGCCTGAGCTGAGACTGAGTAATTGGTGTAAGCCCAGGCCAAGGCCGGATTAGACGGTATGGAAACAGGGACCAGGGAGCAGGAGACGCAGGTGTGCTGGCAGCTGGTGTGGCTGGCACAGGCATGAACGGTGCTCATGGAAACTGCTGGCCAGGACTGTGTTCTGACGGGGCAGCCTTTCCCCTTCCCCATCCCCTCTTAGTTTTGAGTTTATGGTAATCCAATTATGGGAATGCGGTTGAGTGCTATGAAATAGGAATTTAACTCATTTACTTATTTGTGCTGCCATCAATTTTGAAAAGGAGAGAAGAGAACAGTTTGAATAGTGCTAGGGATCCCAGCCACCATTCCATGCAGAGGACATGAGCCCCAGAGTGAGCAGCAAGGGAGCGGTGGGAGGGTCAGCCTGACCCTCCTCTCTGTGGTTCCCATGTGCCTACTGCGGTGTGAGAACTTGCAATGCCGAGTGTGCTCCTTGTGTTTGTCACTTGTGTGTGCATGCTGAGACTGCATCCTGGTAACTGTGCGAGCCAGGTCCCACGTCCTCTGGCTTTCAGCAGAACCAGCAACCTTGTCTGGCAATGGAGGAAAGATGCCTCATGGTTCTGTATGCATCTTCTGGGCAATTTAAGGAATTTTTTGGAGGTAACTTGAACCATCCTTGATTTTCACAGCATATGCAGATCTAGAACCTAGACTTTAGATAAGATGCAATTTGCTATTTTATGCATTCATCTACTTACTTATTTAATAGTGAATAGTACTGAGTGAAGACTCTTGGTCAGATACTGTGCCAGCTGCAGTGATACCTAGCAAGATGTGGTCCCAGCTTCAGGAGCTTGTGTTCTGGTGGGGAATAACCCCATGTAAACAGCTAATTCCAGCAGAGCGAGTAGTGCTGGGGGCATGGTTCTGGTGGGTGATGTTCCCCTTTCTTTTCCAAGTCTTTGAATTTGTCCCATGAGTGTCTCATGCTTCTTCAAGAGAACATCTGTGAGCTGTCCAGTTGTTCTTAGGAGCTGCAGCCCAGGTCTTTGCAGTGGCCTGAGTGGCCATGCTCCTGTCATCCTGGCCCCTGGCATCTCTTTCTCTTTGGGTAACACTCCAAGGCTCAGCTCACCTCCTGCTCCTGCGATCTCTCTTTCCTGACTTCTTCCACCTGCTGTGAACACCTTCCGTGCTATGTTGAATGAGGAGGCTGCAGCCTGGTGGGTGAGGCAACCCCAAGAAGGTAGGGGCCACACTGCTTGTAAGAGGCTACGTGGGATACAGGAAGCTGTTCGTGCAATCTACTGGGGCCTCGGGCCCTGTCCCTACGCTTTGGCCAGCCCTCTGTAGCACCTGCTGTCTCCTTTCTTCAACTCTGCCCGGAGCAGAGCCAAAGCTTTCTTTGCCTCCATCAGGGTTTCCAGAGTTTCAGAGTTAACAGAATTTACCTAATATGAACAATCAGAGGATTACAATTTGGCTGCAAAAGGACATCAGAGAGTCCGTTGTGTTATTTGTCCAGCACATGTTTTCAGTGATGGTGGCGATGGAGCTGGCTGTGTTTTTGCCCAGCCGCTGGCTTGATTGTTTGAAGCCACATTCTCTATTATGCTAAAACATCAGAGAAACATGGATGATACAATCAGTCACCCCAGAAATTGATCCAAATGGCATTTGTTTTGCAGATTTTCTCAAATATTTAGATGTTTGGAATATCTGGACTTTTTTTAAAGTAACTTTTTTGCACCATGCAAACATAAGCCTTGTTGACTTTACTTTTGCATCAGGGTAAATATTTTCCTTTACTAACATTTAACTAATGTGCAGTGTTACACATAGCTGAATAAATAATAAACATGGAATGGACTTGTGTTAAGCAAATTTTGGTTGTAACATTGAAAAAAGGTTTATCTCTCCTCAATGTTTACAAAAGGAATATTTCCTATCCTATTGTATTTATCCAGCCACACTATTTTCTGTTCTTTCCTGAAGTCCCATTTCCTATTATAATTACAAGTGTTGATCTTTAAAACTGACCTTGGCAAGTCATTGCCTGCTTTTGATACGTTTTCTTATTTATTTCTTTTTATTGTGCAAGAAATTCATGGGCATTATATAAAAGATTAGATAGTTCAGATAAACAAATGCAGAAAAGAATTTAAAATCACCAATAATCCCATTACTAAGAAAGAGTGAATGTAAACTTTTCTTGGTGTTAATTTGTTCAGATATTTGTATTTGTCATTTATTCAGTAAATATTCATTGAATTCCTATTTTGTGCTCAATACCTGGAATCATCCTGTCCTATACATATTCTTTGAGACCTGCTTATTTCTTCTAGATGTGTATGTACATCTTTCCAAGTCAATAAATGTGTGTTGACATCATCTTTTAAAATGTTTTTCGGTTATAAGGACAAATTGGCATATCTTGTTATTTTTAAGTTTTTGTTGTTATAAGAATTGCTGCAATGGAGGCCCTTGTAAATATTTCTTTGCATGCTTATCTGTTGAGTTTGGAAAGATTTCTATATGTATTTATTTCCAAATTACAAAAGAAGATGTAGACACCACTTATATCCCTCCCACAAAAATGCACCAATTCTCATGAGTCACCGGTTAAGGACACAAACTGCTGTCTCAGCAATGGGTTTTCACCATTGCTATTGCTATTGCCCCTGGCTGGACTTTGCTTCACTGGGCTCGTGTTTGATCGTCCTTCAGTTTCAATTTAAATGTGACATTCTGAGGATGTCTTTCCTGACCTTCTCTGAGAGGAGGTTTGCATTATTATTGCTGCCACCCCAGCCCTCTATAATACTTACACTTCTGTCCTGGTGAGATTGCGGAACACAGAGGCCCTGTCGCTTTGGCTGTTCTTCCAACCAATATGCATGGTGCTTGGCCCATAAATACGTGTTGAATGAGTAAAATTAGCTGTCTGTGGCTGATCATTTATGCTTTTCTTTTCATTTGCACTTCTATCTTTTGGGAGATTTCTATGCCCTGCCATGAATTAGGAGGCCTCGGTTTTATTCTTTTGTGTTTGTGTGAAGACTTTGTCCTAAACAAAATGAGACAATATTGACTCATATAACTGAAAATTGTGGAGGTAGAACTGGTTTTCAGGCATGGCTGGATTTGTGTGCTCGATGATGTCCCCAGAAATTCCTCTTTGCATTTCCAGAGTTGCTTTCCTCTAAGCCAGCCACATTCTCTGTGGTAAGGAGGATGGCCCGCCATTGTTTCAGATCTACGCCTTGCTCTTTCCTGATAATTCTGTCAGACATGCTAGGGAGGAATCGGAGTGGCCTGACTGGGGTCACAGGCTCTTCCCGGAACCTCCCCCTGTGCCAAAGGGGATGCGGCCCTCTGGGCCCTGGCCCCACAGGAAGCCAGAGGGAGGGAGGGGAAGACAAAATTGGCTGCTGTCACCATCGCTCCAGAATTGCTGTGAGGTCGCCAGTGTGCTACGTGCTAGACCTTTTGGAGCCATGCTTTGTTGTTGAGGTTCAAGGAGAAAATTTGGGAAGTTAACACTGGCTTTATTGTTTTGAGGACCCAAGGAAACCATGGATATGAAACACTTTGGCAATTATAAAACAAGTTGACAAAGGAAGGGCTCTTTATATTTTAGATTTGGGATTCCCTTTGTCCTTATGCCTCGGGTGTCCCAGGGGTTGCAGTGGACAGCAGCTAGAGGGGTGGAGTCTGAGCCCAGGCACAGGCAGGACCCCTCCCCTCAACTCCCTGTGAAGGGGCGTGTCGCTGCAGTCAGAGCGTGAGCTGACCACCGCGGGCAGGCTGCTTCCAGGGACCCAGGGACCTGCCCGGAGGGCTCTGGACTTGAGCCATGGCACTGTTATCCCGGCAGCCTGTTAAGCAGCAGTGTTTCCAGGGGTCTCCAATCCCCTGACTGGTGTTCTGTGACAAGCCTGGTGGTGTTAGAGTCAGGTCTGTTGCAGCTTCTCTGCATTTGGCAGGTGTCTAGCTTTCAGAAGTGGTCTCAGCGCAGCTGAGGAGCCAGCAGCAAAAGGCAGGGGGAGACAGCTATCCTCTGCTTCCAGGACAGGAAACCTTGACCTGCAGACCACCAGCTTCCCGAAACTCATTTCTCTCTACCTCAGATGACCAGTCTGCCCGTTATTTGCTGTGTGACTTCAGACCAACTGCTGAATCTCTCTGAACCTCATAAGCCATTCTCTGTAAAACTATCCCAATTGTGCATTTTAAAATGAGATAATACACAGATGCCACCTGGCCCAGGGATTAGTGTATAATGTATGTTTAATCAGTGGTCATCTTTCCCTGTCCCCATCCTTCTGATGACTCCTCACATGGTTGTTTGGTTCTTGCACCCAAATGTAACCCTGGTCCTTCCTAAACGCTTTGACCACTGGTCTCCTTTTCCTGGCTGTAGCCCCCTTGCATGAGAGTTTGCTGAGTCTCTGCAGGAGGAGTGAGTGTCTGGGGAGTGGAACTGAAGTGCTGAGCCCAGGGTCCAGGTGACAGGCAATGGCCATGGGATGAGAGAAAAGGACACCAGCTCAGGGGTGCAGAATAGTCCTAATCAGGAAAATGAGGCCAGGAAACCCTCTGGGAGACCTGAAGGCTATTGCAATACCTCATTGGAGAAAACCTGAGATTCTAGAGCTAGAGATGTGCAGGAGACCCTGAAGAAGGTGCAGCGGACTGTGATGGGAGACTGGCAAGGCCGGGCACTGCCTGCATAAGTGCGCAAGGCAGGTGGAGGGAGACACCTAGCCTGGGCACACCCTGAGGTCCATCGCGTGGCTGGTTCCTGCTTCCTGTTGTGCAGCACAGAATGTGCCCAGAGTGGATGTTCAGAAAGCGCTTCTACAAAGCTGAGAAAAGGGGAAAGGGAGAGAAAAAGAGGACAGAGCAGTTGAGTAAGGAAGTGTGTGTGGGTGAGGAGAGGGAGCAGTGGAAGAAGAAATACAGACTAAACTGTGTGTATCAGTAAGGATGCTTTTACTGCAAGCAGCAGGAAATGCGATGAAAACATGTATTTACTTCCCAGGACAAGCTGTCCAGCGCTTGGCGGTGATGCCATCAACGTTGCCAGCGTTCTCTGTCTCCCTTGACTCTTAGCCTGCGTACATGCTGTCCCCCAGGGTCTCAGGGCTGCTGCTGCAGCTCCAGGTACACGTCAGTGCTTCGGGGAGGAAGTGGGAGGGAAGGCCCGAAGGCAGATGGGCAACCGGCAGAGCTTTTCCAGACTCCCGGGTGGACGTGTGTTTCCAACTCACTGGACAGAACTGTGTGTCTCTGACCTCTCCCGGCTGCTCAGAAGGAGAGCCCTTAGCTCTTGCAGCCTCCACGGTGCGGCAGCAAGTGAGAAGGGTGACATGGGCACAGGGTGAGCTGGAGCAATTCCATAGATCCCAGGGGGCAACACCTGACTGACCGAGGTATGGAGGGTTGCATTAACACAGTGAGAGAGGTCAGGAGGCAGGAGGCACTTTGGAGGGAAACTGATGAGCCTGGAATGCCAAGGTGCCTCTGAATAGAAGCAGCACTGGTGCTGGAAATGTGGCCTGGAGGTGTGGCTGGAGACAGAGACATGGCAGCTGTTGCAGCCATGGGTGACAGCAGCATGGGGTGGGGGCGGGTGCTGTTCCAGCCCAGGGAACCTGAGGGAGGCCAGGGGAGGAGGGCTTCTCCAGAGGACAGAAGCGCCAAGCAGCTGCTTCCTCCAGAGAGCATCGCCCCCAGGGAGGGTGTGGTGAGGCCGTGGACCCAGCAGGGATACCGGGTTCCTTTAGGGAGTTGGTTTTCATTGTACCTTGTGGATGCCGGGAATTAAACCAGAAACACTTCAGAGAGAGCCTTGCTGGCGATCTAACTGTGGGTAAGGGAAGGGAAAGCCCAGAAGGGTCTGTAGCTCTGGAGCCTCAGGCTGGGGCCGAGCCTACAGGCTGTGCTGTCCCAGCCCAGCCACATGTGCTGACAGCCCAGCCTGGCTTTGAAAGGGGGCCAAGCTACCTCTCCCAGCTCTTTGTTTTGGCTCACAAGGATCTGAAGGTTGTCGCTGGGAGTGTGGGAATAGAAAGCAGTGCGTGGAGACAGGGACACATGTGGGTGATATGGAAACAAGGCCGTTTGGGTGCCAAATATTGAAATATCTCTTTCCTGAGGGTTTTGCAACCCAAATATATAAACTGCATATAGGAACACACCGTGCTACATCACAGACAACCCAATGCTTAGGTTTGAAGTTTTAATTTAAGAAAATTTAATTGCAAAACACTAAAAATAATCAGAAACATAAATAGCAGAGCAGGCCTGTCATAATCACCAAACTCAAAACCGTAACTGAAAAGAGCATAAGACGTTACAGAAAATGTACCAGTTGAACAAATAAGCTGACTCTGTCAGACCTCACCAGCCTGTGCTGGAGGCAGAGTCAGTGTCACATGTGCCTTGAATGCCCAGCTCACTGCAGTCCGAGCCTTCTCCCAGCCGACCTGTCAGACCTCAGCCCTGTGCTACATCTCTGCCCCCAAGTACTCCTGCAGCTCCCCGGGCATGATGACATTCATACCAGCCAGTGCTGGTCCACCCTTGCTCCCTCTGCCCTGGCCTCTTTCTCAGTGGAAGGCTGCTTCCTTCTAGCTGCTGTTGTATTCCCTGGAGCCATTTTCCTGTTGTGCAGCCCAGAGAACCTCAGGTCTGCTGCTGCTCTGCCTGTCCGTCATTGTCAGGGCAGGGGCTGTGACCAGGTCACTGTTGCCCCCTGGGGGTCCCAGAGTTAGGGAGGTAGTGTTGAGGGCCCACAATGGCAGGAGGATGCAGTAGTAAAGAGGGGCTCAGGATGGTCTCAGAGAGAAGTTGACGTGGAGCAAAGACAGAAGGAGTTGAGGGAGTGAGCCAAGTGCATATGAGGAGGAGAGCATCCAACAAGTGGAACCGCAAGTGAAGGCACACAGTGGGGCATGTGTCTTAGGGGCAGCCAGGGGGCCGAGATGGCTGGAGCAGAGAGGGGATGGGCAGGGGAGCAGGAGAAGGGTCAGAGATGAGATGGGGGGCAAGGGGCAGGGTGCAGGGGAGGGCTTCGCAGCCATTGTAAGTGTCTTGGATTTTTCTCTGAGTGAGATGAGTCATTGTAGGATTTCAAGTACAGGAGTGACTTGACTTGATGTAAATATGAAATAAACACTTCAGCTGCTGTGTGTCAAGAACCGTGAAGGGTCTGCTTACAAGCTACCAAGTAAGTTAGCCAGCTGTAGGTTCACAGATGCTAGCAGAGACAAGAGACTCCTGGTCAGAGACTAAGGATTTTATCACTGCGGCATAGCAGGTGGCTTGAGCCTCTTGCTAACATCCATTCCCCTTGCTCCCCAAGTCCCGTGGGGGTCATGTGGACCAGCCCAATTGGTCTGTGTCACAGCTGATGAACTCTGAACTTAGGAAACCCCCAAATTTATAAGGAACTATTAGCAAACCTGCCCAAACTTTGCCCTGGAGTAAGAAAATATCTTTATAATCCTGTTCAGGAAACAATCTGCTCTCTGTCCAGGAAGGATATACTATCTCTATCTTTCAAGGCTGCTTGTGTATAAATATCCTCGGCAAGATAGGCCAGCCAAATGCTGTCACAAGACGTGCAGAATGTCATGGAGAACTTCCCATAGCGCTGTGATGACTGCAAACTGGGAGGAGGTGGGAAAGCAGGAAGCTGTTGCAGTCATCTGAGAAGGAGGTGATGGTGCTGGGACGAGGGGAGGGTCGTAGCAGCAGGGTGTTGGGAAACAAAGCCGATTCTAAGTGTGCATGGGAGGTAAAGTCAACAGGACTTCCTGACACAGTAGATGAGGGATGTGAGAGAAGGAAGGGGCAAGGAGGACCCTGAGGTTTGGGCCTGAGCAATGGAAGGGTGGAATTTCTGTCAACCCAGCTGGGAACTGGAAGGGAGGAACAGGTTTAGGTGGAAAGATCAGTAGTTCTGGACATGATGAGTTTGATTTACCTGTTGGAAAATGGCTCAGAAGCAAGACTGTAGAAACCCGGCCCAGGGCCCATTGATCAGATGTGCCTGCCCAATGCAGTTGCTTTTGTGTTTTTGGTAGTGACTGTTTTTCTCAGAAAGGGAAGGACTCCAGGCAAAAGCAGGTTCTCAGCCCCTGCTCCACCTTTCTGGCCAATTGTCCTCTTATGCCATGGTGGTTGACTTTCTCTTCTGGTTCTCCACTTGACACCTGCTCAGCAACATTGCCTGGCATCTGCCCCAGGCTAGGCCCTTCTGGGCACAGAGCCGAGAAGGACAGTCACAGCCCACAAGAGTTCCCCAGCCCAGAGGAGTGGCCAGATAAGCAATCAGCAGTCACTGTATAAGGAGGCGCAGGCTGTTTTTCAGGTACAAAAGTGGAGAGGGCTACCTAGACAAGATGGTGGCAGGTGCAGAGGCTTTGTGGGGGATGAGCGCTTGGCCCTTTTAAAAGCTTCAGGATCTGGGGATTACTGGAGTGGAGGAGGTTGGCAAGAAATGAGGAGGGCTGGGGCTGGCCTTGGAGTCCCTCAATATGCCAGTCGAAGAAATCTAGCACAACAGAGATTTCCAACTGGGTCAAGACCCACGGATTGGTTATGTATTCAATTTCATGGGATACAGCCAGTATTTTAAAGATGGGATGGGATAGGAATAGAAGAGACTAGAGCTGATCCTGAACAACATGGGTTTGAACTGTGTGGGTCCACTTATACATGGATTTTTTTCAATAAATATATTGGAAAATTTTTTTGGAGATTTGTGATAATTTGAAAAAACTCAAAAACTGCATAGCCTAGAAATATTTTAAAAATTAAGAAAAATGTATATCATGAATGCATAAAATATATAGACAGTTTATGTTATCAGAAAGGCTTCCAGTCAATAGTAGGCTATTACTGGTTAAGTTTTGGGGGGAGTCAAAGTTACACATGGATTTTGGACTGTGGGTTGGGGGGTTAGGTGCCCCT
>JAQIFY010001191.1:0-14384 GCA_028533085.1 Varecia variegata | reverse complement strand
TATATGAGGGACCATCCCAGTTAGCTATTCTATTAGCAATATTCACAGTTAAATTTCTACCTTGGAGATATGACATAAATGGTATTAACAACTTTGGGCAATAAGTCTCAGCTATTCTGAGAAGTTAAAACCCCTGTTCCATGCCCCTATCTCCCACCCTGAGGAAAATAAGCCCCAGAATTCCTTCCAGCATTTTGAAACTAAACAGATCTCACCAATGCAGAGTCCAGAAATGTGTTGATATTCCAGAACAAGGTTTTTCACATAAGAGAAAATTTTGGGAATGCCTACAACCATTAAAACTCCAGAGGACTTAGTGTTTTCTGCTTCAGTTGGATGCATTCCTCATGAAACTGACAGACTTCTGCTTTTGATTTTGCAAGTCACTGATTTGACCTGTTGTGAAATGATCCAATCTCCAGAGAGTGTATTAGAACGATTGCACCTTGCTAGCATTGTCACTGGAACGTGTTTACCACTTGCATGAAAATGAAAATAATGAAAACACTATTAAATAAGTCCACAGACTCAGAATTGCACGATATGCAAAGCCAACAAAATGTGTTCCTTGTTTCTGAATCAGTCAGAGGAAAGTTGAAGTGCGTGCAAGCTCTGTTCCCAAGGTACCAAGGCCTGAGGTCCCCGGGCATTGCCACTGGATAGCCACTCAGGGTCATGAATGCAGCCCCCCTGGCCTGTTGAGGGTTTCATAAGCACTGTAACTTTGGTTTATGTCATCAGCAGCCCCAAAGGTCCCCCCAGGCAATGATGGAAACCTTGTTAGCGGTGGCAGTTCTCCAATCTGATGGTAGGGTGGGCACTTCGACCCTTCCCTCGCCCACCACACACTTCCTGCCCTCACTCTGTGCACAGTCCCCACCATGCCACCGACCCGAGCCTGTGCAGTTGTTCCAAGGCCGCCCTCCTTGCTGCACTGATTCTCAGCACTTTTCTCGGCATTCCTGACTTCTGCTGCTCTTCTGGTCCCGCCTTTTCTTCCCTTATAATTTTCTCTTTTCTTTCCTTTTCCAAACCTTTGCCTTCAGTGTATCCTCCAGGTCCCTCCCAAGAGCTTCCCCACAATTCCAGGGGACCAGGGAGGTTCCCTCCTGCAGATGTCCCCAGGCCCATGCATGTGTTGGCATGTGGAGAGGCTGCCCACCTTGGGGTCTTCCTGTCCTTTGTGGAAATCTGGCTGCTGGTATGATGTGACGTAGTTAGTGCTTGTCAACCGCCCGCATGCATGAGAACGACAGCTCTGTTTGTTCTCCGGCACCCCCGGGTCTAGGGAGGAGGGCAGGCATGGGCGGTTTCCAGGCATGGCCACGCTTACCTGGCTCCTGGACTAGAGCTCCCCTGGCTTCATCAGGAGATGTTCACACCCCAAAGTCCACGAAGGCTTGACTTTAAGGCTGAGCTGCTCTGTTTTTCAGGAACGTATAATGTTTCCACCCCAGAAACAACGAGCTCCTCTGTGGAAAATTCATCTAGTGCTTATTCATTGCTCAACTAAGAACAGGAAAATCCAACCCATGTGACCTCTTGGGAACCGTGGATGTGCTTTAAAAAAGAAGGAGATCGCTCCAAAGCTGCCAATGACATGCTTTCTGCACAGTTTCTGGGAAGAGATGCTGAAAAGACTTTCCTTAGAGAGGAGGCTTTCTCCTGTAAAGACAGACTAAAAGGAATTGTTATGTTTATTTTTGTTCCCCCACCCCTAACCCCTTAATGTGATACTAAATGTGTATAGTATTTAAGTGAAATGCAAATCCCCCAAGCCCAACTTCTCTGTCTATATTGTAATATAGAATTTTGAAAAGACATTTTTTACTTTTCACACAATGGGCACAAAGATAAGCTTTAATTAAAATAATAAGTAAGAGTCTAGTACCTAGGAAATACTCCAGTGAATTCTAAGAAGGAAGGAAGGAAGAGAGGAAGGAAGGGAAGGAAGAGAGAGAGGGAGAGAGGGAAGAAGAAGAAAAAGAGAAAAAAGAACAAAGAAAAGACTAAAGAAAAACAACATTAAGGGCCACATTTTAAGATTGCCGTGTTAATGATCTAATATGATCACTCAGATACTGCAACACGGAGAATTTAAAAAAAAAAATGGCTCAGAAATGGAAACCGAAAGTAAGCCAGGGGGAATGAGTTCAGTATCTTCCTGATATCTTCTTAGCTAAGAGAAGGAAAAAAGTGCAAAAAGTAGGGAGGAAATTACATCAAAGGATGCTTTCAAGTGGATGATATTATAATATTTATAAGAAATGGGTGGAAGGAGACATGATTCTCCTGATGCTAAACACACACATATATACCTTTGTATGTTAAGGTCTGAGCTATGTGGAATGCAGAGGAAGTATGAGGAAGACACTTTATCAGATCCAAGCAGATCCAACTACTGATTAAATTTTTTATAGTTTATCAGAAAAGTGTTTTACTTTAGTTTGTTCCATATTTTGAAAGCCAGATATGTACATTTTTGTACCCATTAATTGCCAAATTTGATACATTGCACTGAAATCAGACCCTAATTGTCATATATTTACCAGCTTTAACCAGGTACTTCTCTGTGCATTATAGAATCGATTTTAATAATCTTCGAGCATTGTATATTATTATTGTTGTTACTGTTACTGTGGATAACGGCCCGTGGTGTGTTGTAAAGCTCTCTGTGTGTTATCTCTTTCAGTCTTTAAATTCCCAGACCAATACACCTTAAGAGTTTCACACGGTCTAAGTTGTGTTTATTCCAATCACTTGGAAAGCTTCTGGAGAGAAATCTTAACAGCCAGCTATTCTGTGGCCCTAATGACATTTTACCTTGACGAACAAATGGCAGGGCCTTTCCCAAGGATTTCATTTTTGAATTAACCGTGTGTGTGTTTTGTTTGTGTGTATGTGTCTTTCATTTAAAAAAAACAAATATTTATTAAAATTGCACTCATATTAAAGTTAACCGTGTGCCATATATTCCAGATGAAAGTCTGATCCGAAAGGACAATACAAATATGTGGTTTCTCAGGACATGTGGGGCTTCTCAGGACACACAGGCTGTGTGGCCTTTCTGAGGACGGAGGACATTGGTGGGCCCAGCCATTAGGAAGGTGGGATAATGAGAGCTGAAGTGGAAAAGAGTTTTCCTTTTATATTTTAACTCTTTAAATCTCTTTCTGTTATTTTTAATTTTAAATTCTATTTCTGCCTCTCTTTTCTTCTCGGGGAGGGAGAAACAGGGCAGAGATGGGACAGATAGATGTTCTAATAATGCTTAAGATAAATGAATTCCACCAGGCGTGGTGGCTCAAGCCTGTAATCCTAGCACTCAGGGAGGCCGAGGTGGGAGGATCACTTGAGCTCAGGAGCTCAAGATCGGCCTGAGCAAGAGCGAGACCCCGTCTCTACTAAAAATAGAAAAGTTAGCCAGGCATGGTGGCTCATGCCTGTAGTCCCAGCTACTTGGGAGGCTGAGGCAGGAGGATTGCTTGAGCCCAGGAGTTTGAGGTTGCTGTGAGCTAGGCTGACACCACGGCACTCTAGCCCAGGCAACAGAGTGAGACTCTGTCTCAAAAAAAAAAAAAAAAAAGATAAATCAATTCCTTATTTCTACATATTCACAAACAACACAGACATCTACTCCCATCATGCCTAAGAACTGTCATGTCCCTGTTCCAACTGAACGAGTCATTACTTAAAGTCTCTAAAGGAAATGACCGTTAGGCTATAAATGTGGGCCAAGTTCTCCAGGGAATGATCAACTTGGGCAGAGCTTGGTACGGGAAGACAGAGACAGAAGTTAGGTTGGAGGATCACTTGAATTAGAATTAGGTATTAGAGAAAGAAGGACTTTAATGAGTTAAATCAAGGAGAAGTGAGACAGGATTAAGGCACAGTGTTACTTAGCAGGGCAATCTTGACATGATCAGTCAAGGAGAGGACAGCACCTAGGAGGAGGCCGTGGTTGTCAAGAAACACTGGGCTTCCACCCACTTCAGTAGGGAGTCCCCTGCGAGTCATTGCGTGTGGACCTGTGAAGGGAACCTCCACAAAAGTAGGAACCTTCCATGGAGTTCCACAGGATGCACGTCTGGCCCTTTGCCCACATTCAACTGAGGCATGTTTCCTTATCCCCAACACACACATAAACAACACACACATGTACACATGCACACATGCTTACACATGCAGACATGCGTGAGCCTTCACCCTTTCAAGACACAGCACTGAATTCGAACTCTAGAAAAGCTGTGAAAACAAAGGATTAGAGAAACACTTGCTGGTTTTCTGTCCACTGCAACACACATAGCGCAACCCCTACCCTTTCCCAAATGTATCCTAAAATAAGCAGAATTCAAAATTGTAGAAGAGAACAGTCGATGAATGTGTGAATTACATGAAAGCAGGAGTCTTGCTTGTGCCCGAGGTCACCAGTTCTCAATCAGCAACGATTACGTGGCCATCAGTGGCGGATTTCTGAGGGAAGGAGGCCCAGTGACTCAGGTTGTGCGGTCTGCTTTGCTCGTAAAGCACCCAGTGCCTCCCCGTGTTTCCGACATCTCTCGGTGTGTAAAGTCAGTTCCGTGGCCAAAACTTTCCTGCCTTAAGGGACCTTCCCTTACGTCAGTTTCCTGAAGAGGGATCTACGCTAATGCTTCCGAGGTTGTGCGGGTGGAGCGTGCACGAATGAGCAGCTGGTGTCATCTACAGAAATCTTCCCTGGGATCACTCTAAGTCCAGAGCCACACGTCATCTCTTGAATGAATCATGTGTCTGCCCTCCTGCTCTGCATATCTTATTGTTTATATGGGGAAAGAGGAAAATATGTCCATGGGGCTTTGAGGATATAGGTTGCTAAGGCCAGAAATTAAGAAACACTGTGGGAAGTAATAGCCTTTTGTGGTTTATGTAGAGAACTTCAGGGAAATCTGTGTTGGAAGGTTTCAGAAAAAAAAAAAAAAGTTATGCAGAGATGAGAAAGATTATAGCAATCAGTAAATGCCGAAGGGAGGTGGGGTGTTATTCTGGGGGAATGGAGCAGAAAGTCAAGATCATTTGAGAAGACAAAAGGAAACAGTGGGGTCCTAGAAATGCCATGTATGTGGGGTACATTTGACTGTGTCACGTGATGGTGAAGTCAAATGGGACCTCTGCACCCCAGAGAGAAAGGCTGTGACCCAGGCCCATAAAAGTCTGATTCTCCGAGTGTTGAAAGTAAAGGAGGTGCTTACAGTGGACATACCTTCCTTAAGTATTTCTTAAAAAGTAATGGGAATAGTGTCTCATCATTTCAAAAAGAATGTTAGCTTTGAAATTAGATGTTATGGTTTCCAAAATTATGACTTGGAGTTTTAAATAATGTATTAATAGTACGTCAGCATACAGCTATGTTTCCTTTCCATGCTTACAACAATAAAATATCGAATGAGATCTTGTGAGCTTTCTTTGTACAAAGTGTCTGTTCTCTTGCAATATGCTGCTGTTGCTGTTTCAGGACCCATGTCACTCATGTCACTCATAATTTAACTCCATTTTATGAAGAGTGAATGCTCCCCTCCACCTTCCAGGCATGGGGGATGGCAGAGGTTCGAGACTGAGCTCAGCTGGCAGAGAGGGCTGATGACTTCCTTCACGTCATCCACACTCTCCGGCAGTGTGTGATGATGTCCCAGCATGTTACAGAGAGTTTAAACAGGGGACCTTGAACTAATGCTTTCAGAACCTAATTGTCTGGGAAACAAATAAACAGATGCCTATTCCAACATGTGTGTGTGGCTTGGTTGGAATTTTCATTGACAGCTGAAAATAGAGGCCTCATGTCCTGTACAGATCAATATCAGAACCAAGTTTCTTAAGTTTCCTATTCTCAGTGAAAACAGAGTGAACAAAGGAAGAAAGGAGGGAAGAAAGGGCAGTTACTGAAGCCCACTCTGTGCCAGACACCTGTTATGTGTCCAAATATCATTTCCATGTGTTGAGCATGGGCGTGGGAGCCCTGGGTGTGGTGTCCCACGATTTAGATACAGTCGTCCTGTGTATTGCTAAATGATTTCATAGACACCCATTCTTCCCTTTTACCTGTAAACTTTGAGATGGAAGAGTCAAAAGGTCACCAGTGTCCATGGCAGGTCCCTCTGCACAAATGGGGCGTGG
Source organism: Varecia variegata (assembly GCA_028533085.1). Taxonomy (NCBI): domain Eukaryota; kingdom Metazoa; phylum Chordata; class Mammalia; order Primates; family Lemuridae; genus Varecia; species Varecia variegata. Next base: position 8,234 of record JAQIFY010001191.1, on the reverse strand, counting down.
TTAGGAGACACGTAAGCCCACTCGCACCCCAGGGTTTTCATTCTCTCATGCAGAACCAAGCGAAGGATGCTGGCGACAATTAAAGACTAAACAAACCCAGGAGGCTAGAAAAACAGGCTCATTCCCAGCATGACAGGCAACAGGAACTGATTGGGCAAGCCATGGACAGATTGCTGTTACAGCCCACTTCCCACGACATTAAACAACAAAACCCAGGAATGACTTCGGGCCAGGCCTTTTCTGGAACCAATTTTGATTGGTACCATGCTCGGTCCTCCATCCTGCCAAGCAGCCCCCACCCCCAGTGGTTGTGGGAGGAGGTGTTTGATTTTGATGAACCGGGGACAATTGTACGCCCATGTACTGTGTTTTCCGGAACTGTGGGCGTTTTCCCATGCCCCGGGAGCTCCCTCACAGCTGTCCTGGTCAAAGTAGTCCTGGCAGGAATCCCCCGAGCTGGGCTAGAGCGACAGATGTCCCCCACCGAGTCTGCCCGGCAACCCGGCCTCTCCTGAGGCTTGACCGCCACCTGGTGGACGTCGGAGGAAGCGCCGCGTCTGTGGAGTGGCCCAGAGTGGGACATGTGAGAGGCAGTGTCGGTCCTGCGGGTGACCTGCCTGGTGGGCAGCACACAGCGGTATTCTATTGGACGGTAGACACCAGGAATGAGAGACTCACTCTCACTCTCCACCTCCTAACTCCTTTATCTTACTTACCGTCCTTGCAGGGGAAAAGGAAGTCAGAAAGCCGTGCAGTCACGTGGCTTCAGTGTGCAGCGTGGATTTGCAGGCAGGCATCGTTTCTGAGCCACACGACCTGGGACAGCTGCTCCCTTTTTCTTTCCTCCTCTATGTGGAACCAATGGCAAAGCCAGAAGCGGCCCCAGAAATGACCTGGTCCACCCATTCCAGACAGGCTGCTGGAAGGCAGTTTGAGGAAGCAAAGTGGGTGCCTTCCATGTTTCATGGGACCTTAACGCTTTTTCCATCAATGCAGCTGCAAAAGGCTTAGCTTGGATGGTCCTACTCCCTTTCCTAATTCATCCACTGAAAGCCACCGCCGGGCTAGATTTTCCTTTTCGATCCACGTTGAATCAACAGCTGTCCCAGTGCTGTCCAGCCGTCCAGCCAGCAACTGAGGCCAGATGGCAAGTTCCTAGTGTCGCCTCTGGGCGCGCATTGCCTAAGTGTGATCCGAGAAGACCCAGGAAGAGTCAACAGGGCCAGCTGCAGGGAGGGCAGGTCCTGGGAGCAGAGGAACAAGCTGAGCTGGCCTTATGTAACGAGGGGCATGACTTCCCAGTGTGGGGGACGTCACGCGCCTCGGAATACCTCTCACCTCTTCTTCCTTATGGTGGGCATTCCTTCAACAAAAAAACGAAGTCTCAGGGAGAGAGAAGGGTAACATACAAATACCTCTGGGAGAGGCACACAGCAACTTAAATTTACCCTCAAATGAAAATGCTGGTAACTATGTAACTATGTTAACCAACAGTCATTGAGCTCTTACTTCTTCCTGGTGCAGTTCTAAAATCTTTATGCATATAATCTGCAGCACCCCAAGGCCCAGTAAATATTATTTTTCTTTTCCTTTTCCAGAAGAAAAAAACTAAGCACAGAGAGGTAAATAACTTGCCCAGCGTCCCACAGCTAAGGACCAGTAGAGCCAGGTGTTGCATGCAGTGTCTGCCCTAGAATGTGGACATGTAATTACCTCACTATATCGCCTCTCCATGCGGCCTGATGCCAGTTACTTTCTTAAAAGTAGGCTCCCATAGGGACAGAGTTCTGAGTACAAGAATTGAGAAAGGGAGAACAATGGTGACAGCGTGGGGAAGTTAAGGCTTCCCCAAGCTTATTCTCACTTTATAATTTCACCTGGGGGCAGCCCAGGACATAATGACCAGTGTTCTAGCCAAACCTGAGAGTCCCCCCACTTCCTATTTTAAGTCTCTGATGAAGTATCAAAGAATTCCTGCTGTGTTGCTTTATTGAAAGTAGATCTCAAATTAGCCACCTAGTGGACTCCCAAATAGAGCGGCTTGATTGCACTTGTCAGTTTAATTTTTAGTCTTCATTCAAATGAGCTTCCCATGAGGTTCCAGTCGGCAGTGATGTTATTTTTATTCTTGTCACAGACCTATCAAGCATTCTCAGTGTGTTGGATGCCATTTAGACACATAGGAGGAAAATATGATTTCCCAGAAATGAAGTGTGATTCTGAGGCTGTTTTTAAATACATCAAGTGGAGAATTGAGACATTTGTCCTAATAAATCTGGCTAAGTAGTGACCTTCCTTGCGATGTGCAGGCCGAAACAGCCACCGATTCACTACTTGGATTGTGTGGACTCTTTTCTTCCCTTCGCACAGGTAGGTGCATTGGGCTGCTTCGTAGTTGATTGACAGTTTAGCGAGAAGAGCCTGGGTTCTGCAGCCTGACTGTGTGCTTTTCAGTTGTGGGCCCACTACTTCTTAGTTTGTGACCTTGGGTAAAGCATCTCTCTTGTGACTCAATTTCCACAACGTAAAAGGGGATAATAAGGGTACAGGGTCCACAGGTTGTCATGAAATTCTTACAAAGCTGAGAAAATAGTACCTGGCACACAGTCATTGCTGAATAAAGTTAGCAATTATTATTTTGCATCATACTGTGTGTATAAAAATTACAATAAATATATATAACAAACACACATACACACACATAAACATTAACAAGGAACCCAGATTTCGACAAGCTCTGCTCTGAATCAAAATACGTACCCCCTCCATATTTTCACATTTAACTCATGGTTAGGAGTCTTTGAAAGTAATCCGTAAGGTACATGACATCCTAAATCATAGCTTTACCAGGGTTTGAGTTTAAATCATGCTCATTATGAAGCTAGAATGGGAGAATAAGTCACATAACAAGTGAGTAAGCCTGCCTAACTTCCCGGTGTCTCCATCTCAAGTCAGTTTTGGTAATCTTATGTGTTCCACAATTTTATTTAATCCTCAAACTAATCCATTATTTCCTATCTTTAAAGATGAACCAATTATGTGTTACAGCAGTAGCGTTAGTTAAGACTCTCTGTTACAGATGACAGAAACACAACTGAAACTAATTTAAGCAAAAAATGGGCACTTATTAGCTCATATGACTGGGAAGGATACTAGATGGGTACACCTTCAGGCACAGCTGGATCCAGGAGTCCGAACAGTGTTCTCAGAGTTCTCGTTCTTCCTTTTGTGGCTGTGCCTCCGTCTGTGTGTTTATTTCATTCCAAGACAGACCTACAAGGAAAGAAATTTACAAGGCCTTTGGACCCATAGATTGAGATCCAAAAGGAAGAGCAACTCTTTTCTTCCACATAAGTATGTGTAATGTGGCAGTGCAGGGCATCTCGACTGGCTTAGTCTGAGCCACACGCTGACCTGCAGAAACCATTGCATCAGTTAGGATTATGTTTTCTGTGAGCAACAAATGTTCAAAATAACAGTGACTTAAAATAGAAGTTTGTTTCTCTAGCACATAAAAGTCTGTGGATAAGCAGCCCAAGACTGGTGTGGCAGCTTGGCTCCATGCACTTCTCAGGAACCCAGATACTTTCTGTTTTGATCTGCTTTTCCCAAGGTCACCTCATGGTCCCAGATGGCTGCTCTCACTCTGGCCATGGTGCCCCCTTATCAGTCATTAGGACAGGGGAAGGGACTAAGGGTGTGTGCACCAAGACTCTTCTAAGAAAGGTTCCTGGAAGCTCACCAGCAACATTTCTGCTTCCACTCCATTGGCGGGAATGTGGCCACACAGCCCCACCTTCCCAAGAGAAGAGTGGGAGGATGTAAACTGCGCTCTGCATAGAAAGAGGGAGGATGGACATGGCAGGCATTTGTGCCTGGGGCAGGTGATCTGAACGTCTCCCCTGCCTCTGCACTGTCCTCACCCCTTCCTCGTGATCCCACTTGTCTAGTTTTTCTTTAATTCTCTTGACCAGATAGAAATCTTTAAGCATTACTTATGATTTCCACTGACTGATGAGTCACACATGGGTCAATTTGTCCTAAATTTTTCCAGGCCCTGAGGGAAGCAGTGACCCAGATGAGGACATGTCTCAATCCATTCTGGGATTCCAGGACTAGCTCTGGGAAAAGTTGTGAAAGGCAAAGAGAGATGGGTCTCATCTTCACCCCTATCTCACTGTTATCTCCATCTCCTACACACACACACACACAGAGACACACACACACACACACATACACACCCTGTTGGGCTGCCCTACCTGTTTCAAATCCTCTCTGCCATTTTCTTCCACATCAGTACTTGTTAGGGATCACCAGCACCTGGCCTTGCTGTCTCCCATCCCCCACCCACGAGGGCATTCCATAGTTTGCTAAATGGTGCTCATAGCTATAAGGTAAATATTATACATCTTTTTGAAAATTTATTTTGCTTAGAGATTTTGGAAGGATATATTAGGTTTATATTGAAACTAACACAGGAAAGTTGTTTTAGCCGTCTTCATAAACACATGGCAATTTGAGTAGGTGACTCATTAGATACAAAATGCTATTCATAATGAAGAAAACCAAGCAAAAAAGACCTTTACCTAATGTTAGATGTAGATTTTCCTACATTTCATAGCATCTTCCAAACTTCTGATCTTATTAAACTTTTCTGCAGCCAAACAAGAATAACAGATTCTGCTATTAATAGGCTTTGTTACCTGCCCAAGGCACTTGCTCTCTGTAGAATTGGCTTCATTTACTCAAATACAGGAGTTGGACTTCAGAATCTCTAAGATTCTGTCAAGCCATAAGCAGATGATATAATTGATCAGAAAGGAAGAACTCAAGATGGGAAGGTGCTGGATTGCCCATAATTTGCGTGTAAAGACATCACTACGAATATTACACTGTTTAGGGTGTGCAGGGGACTGTAATCCACACCCCAGAGAAGGTTAAATAGCACTTAAAACATTCTGAAAAGGAATACACACTCCAATAGTCGTTAGTTAGCATTTGAAGGAATCTGACCCAAGAGTCTTTACTAAAGACATATTTGTGGGCATAACTTTAAATTTTGCTATCTCAAGCTACACCAGAGGGTTTGTTATTAGTATAAAGGATGATAGGAATAATCTTTGTGTTGGTGAAATAGAATTATCAAGATAGCTATAGGTACAAAACTCTGGCTGGCCCAGTGATCTTACTTTTGGGGTAGAACCTTATATTAGGACTCTGTTTGGTCCTGGGTCTCCCTTGCATAACAGAAGATTGCATTGTTTGATACAACTGGACTAGTGGTTCCCAACTGGAGATGATTTTACACCTCAGGGGACACTTGTCAACTTCCAAGAGATTTTTGATTGTCACAACTGGGGAGGGGGTGCTCCTGGCATCCAGTAAGTAGAGGCCAGGGACGCTGCTACACATTCTACAATACACAGAACAATCCTTGCAACAAAGACCATCTAGCTCAAAATGTTGATAGTGCTGAGGTTCAAACACCCTAGAGTAGACAGTTGCCTGAGCCTGGCCTTAGGATTATTGCTTGCACATGCCTAGAATGAACCTTTATTCCAAGATGCCTGTAGAGCTCAAAAGCACAGAGCAGAGACTTCACCACACCCACAAAACATATTGGATGACTATTTGGGGGCTTGAGAGCTAATGAATGTGAATGTGTGGCAGAATTCACTTTTAATCTTTATTCGTTTTAACATTGTTGGGGAGGAGGCTACAGTTCCCACACACTTTTAACTATCAGAGGCTCTAGATGTTACCCAAAGAACCTGATATTTGTGAATGGCCAGATTGGTTCAGGTTAATTGACCGAAGGAAATGAGCCAGCAAGGAGGTCTAAGGAATAAGGTGGGGGAAGCATGAGACATTTTCAGACATTCAAGCAACTCTAACTCATTCCCACTATGTAAGACCAAAGAAGCCAAAGACCCAGATACAGGGAGGATTTCCCACTTATTCAAGTACTCATCTAAATCCCAAATTCCACACTGTCTAGAAAAGACAAAATGCTTACTTCTCTTCCCCCCTCCCCATCACACACGTCCACTCCTCCATCACCACCCCAACACCTTAAAAGAATAAAGTATCTGCTAGTCCTCCTGGAATGACTGGGGACTTTGGGCCCAAAGGAAATATGAATACCATGTCTGATCTATGATGAACCAGATCATTAATCAATCAGCAGAGGTGACTACTAATCACCCAAAGAGATGAACCTAGGTAGTGTGTATGGTGCTGTTTGAGAGTCTACGGAGAAGTATCAAAATGTTTTACCCTCACTCCAGTAAATCATTATCATTATTTTGACCTAGCAGTTGTAATTGTCAGTGCTAGATCAAAATACTAGGTAACCCTTGACATTTGGGCTTCTGCTTCCTCTAGAGAAAATCTCTTGTGTATAAGAAACATTGTCCTTGGTTTGTGATGGGGTTTCTACCTCTGAGCTGAACCAGATCTAAGCCAGGCTTGGCCCAGAGCACATTACTTTTAATAAAACAAAATGAAAACCACAACAACAGCAGCAACAGTGCCTAGAGCTCACTTCTGAGATCAGATGCTGAGCAGAGTGTTGAGGGAACAATTTTCTTGAGGCCTGACTGAAGTCAGTTGTGGATTTGCAGGACCGTGAATCACGTTGAGAAACAAAGCTGGAATCTATTTCCAATTTGGTCTTTGGAGATATATGACTGGGCTGATGATGAGATAGCTTCCCATCTAGTCTGAAAATTTAACAGCAATATTTGCATACATTTTGAACTCTAAAAATGTTCATATACATAATCCCATTTTATTACTTTGCAACCCTGTAGGTGGTAAGATCGGGTGGAAGAAAGTAGTCAGTTTTATCTCCATTTGACAGATTAGTAAACTAAGACCAAGAGCTTAAATGATTTCTTATTAAAATTACACAGCTAGCTAGATTGTCAATGTGAGCCTGCAGCCCAGATGCCTGACTTTCAGATCCATTTTCTACCCATGAGAGCAGTGGTTCTGAAAGTATGTATGTATCAGGGTCAGCATCAGCATGGCCTAGGAACTTGTTAGGAATGCAGACTCTTATATCCACCCTAGATCTACTGACCCAGAACCATGGGCTGGGGCCCTGCAATGTGTGTTTTAACCAGCCCTCCAGGGGATACTGATATACCTCAAGTCTGAGAGTCATTGCCCTGGTGGGTGCTGTTTTCATCTGCTACAAACTGTCTCACGGACACCTTTGCATCCAAGGAACTCTTCTTGATGCCTCATTTTGTTTCTAGTGCATTTTACTTCTACAGAATTGCCATAAAGTCTCTACTTAGGAAGCCTGATCATCTAAAGCCTGGACCACTCAGGCTCCTTGAAATCTTTTCTCGTATTAAACTTCTAGAGCTGGCTCTTAGCTGTCTGGGGATGGGAACTTCAGCTTTCCTTTTTACTCAGTCTACCTTGGAACTTTCTCAACCCAGCTAGGTTTTATCTCTTCAGGAACTATGGAAAGAAAATGTATCTAAATATACTTCTTTAAAGTTCTCTTCTACCTAATACCTTCGATTTGTTAATATGTGAATAACGTATAAAATGTGCTTTAAAACTTAAATTGATCTGAAAGAGAGCTTTAGGACACCCCTACCCTCCAACATGTATGTGCATACCCACACTTACATACAATGCTGGACACATAGAAGGTATTAACCAAATATTTGTTGAATTTATTAGAGCCCTTTCCTTACTTTCCTTAACATCAGAGAAAGATGAAAGCAAATGCTGTGGGGCCCTGCTGCCCAGAGGAAACTTTATTTCAAATCCTTCAACAAGATCTTTTTTTTATTTTATTTTATTTTATTTTATTTTTATTTTTTATTTATTATAGCTTATTATGGTGGTACAACCGTTCTGGTTAAGTATATTGCCCATGCCCCTCCCAACCCCCCGAGTCTGAGCCTCAAGGGTGTCCATTCCCCCGACAGTGCACATCGCACTCATCATGTAGGTATACACCCGTCCCCTCCCCACCCCCAACACCCCGAGTCAGATCTTCAAGCATGTCCATTTCCCTGACAGTTCGCTTCGCACTCATCATGTAGATATACACCCATCCCCTCCCCCCACCTCTGTCCGATACCCAATTGGTATCATTCCCAAATGTGCACCCAGGTGTTGATCAGGGAAACCAATTTTCTGGTGAGTACATGTGGTGCTTATTTTTCCATTCTTGGGATACTTCACTTAATAGAATGGGTTCCAACTCT
>JAQIFY010001190.1:0-14385 GCA_028533085.1 Varecia variegata | reverse complement strand
TCTTCTCCAGCAACAGAACTATTAATTTCTAGCTTGATCCATGGTTGCCAAGAACAAAAACTACATTTCCCAGTCTCCCTTGTAATTAAGTGTGGCCGTGTGACTAAGTTCTGGCCAATGGGATGTGAGTGGAAGTGCCATGTAAACTTCCCATGGTGCAGCTCTCTATTTCTCCTTTTCCTGTGTTAGGCCATATTGGGCTATGTTGGCAAAGACAATACGCTAGGGATGGTGGTGCAACAGGAGAGAGGGTCATGGATCCCAGACACTCTGGAGCTACCAGACTGATTACAGCGGGACTGCTATGTGAGAATGAAATTGTTATTTTGGATCCGAGTTATAGTAGTTGAAATTGTGTGCTTGGGATTTATTTGTTGAAGGGAAGAAGGAGGACACCTTTAAAATAGATGACCCCACCACTTGGCTTTCATGCTAGAGAGCCAGCCTCTGGCTCTTCCTGCCTCTCTTACTGATGAAGAATCTTACATCCCTACTAGCTCCTGGGCTTCAGAGACTCCACCTTCCTAATGCCTTCTTTTGTCTCCACTTCCCTCTGTATGCTGTCTACTCCCAGGCTGGACACAGAGCAGCACTCCTTGACCAGACCGGCTCAGGCACTTGGAATAAAGGATCATTAAAAACATTAAAAACAAAGCCCTTCGTCACGTCTCTTTGGAGTGCCTTTGAGACACCCTATTACAAAGGCTGAGAAAATTGTCCAAGATGGCCAAGTTCAAAGGGCTTATCTTAGAATCAAAACCTTTTTCAAAGCAGAGATGAGGTTTTTGTATAAATACCTCCTCTGCTCAGTTCTGAGGTTCTATGTAGCAAACTTGGGGAAAAATTAAGCTGAAACAGGGTTCAGCAGATCAGCTATTACAGCAAGACTCAGGCAGATGGCTTTTCCTGAGTCACTAGATTTCATAAGAAGAGAATTGCAAAGACAAACGCTTTGTTTAATGTAGATGGTGATGAAATAAATAGGGTGACTCCATCTCAACCGCCCTCCTCCTTCTACTTACCCAACCAGCTCTCAGATTGCCCAACCAAAGAGCAGAAGTTCACAGAATATCTCTTCTTGGGTCAACTCCCAAAGGTGGGAGCACTTGGCTTTGTTCCCAAAAAAAACTATAATCTGGCAAAAGTATGTGAGAAATGTGCTCTGCCCTACTAAACACTGCAGAAGAGTGGCCAAGAGCCCTGCCAAAGTAGCATTTGTCTTCCCTGTGGAAAGTGTTTATGAACCGACACATTCCCTCTGTAGCTCAGGAAATAGCTGCTTGATCAAAACACAATTGAATGTGACCTTGGGCTAGACTGTAGCAGGTAGAGGTTAATTTCCTTTCCTCCTTAGGGCAAGACCCAGTTGCAATTGTCTTGCTTTGCCTAATTAAATTTTCTTCACAATATAGCAAGTGCCTTATCTTGGGCAGGGAGGCAAAAGCTTCCCTTTGTCCCTCCCTGTGGTTTCAAGTGGAAGTTTAATGAAGAGTATATATTGCTAAAAAACAAAAAAACCCACACACATTCATTGTGAGGAGAAAGTAGTTTTTCTACCATGGCTGCTAATCTAGTAAAAATTTCTCTTTGCTAGTGAGAACCTCCCCATATGAACTGGCAGGGAGAAAAGATAAAGCAGCCATTTAAAGGAGCTCAGGTGAACAGCTCAGGACCTGAAGGGAAGTAGGCCAGTGGGTCGAAATAAAACCCAGCCACAAGCAAACAAAAGGTTTAATAAACAGGAGATAATCTGATGCCTGGCACAGCCCTCGGGCCCTTTACCCTCAGCGATTTTGTGACTGAAGGTGCTCAGTGGTCACCTGGTTAACACGGCTTTGTTAAGGAAATAGTTGGGCTGATGTATTTTTTTACTTCTATATTCATTTATCTTGGAATGACTCTATTGCTTTTGGAGAAATGACACATGTTCATTTTTTTTTTGAGTAAGCAACACAGAAAAATCTGAAGAAGAAAATTAAACTACCCTCCAAATCCCACCACCCATCACGTAACCCTCATTAGGTTAGGTGACTGTAATTTCTGTTCCCTCTTTACACACATATACAACCAGGAAGATGGATAGATTTATAGGCAGAAATAATTTAAATGGAATATACCACACGGTTTCTTTAATAAAGAGGATTCCACTATTTGAACTTAATAGATAAGAAAGAAAATGAAATGAAATGGAATCTGCCGCATTTCTGAAATGATACAGATTTTTAGCTTTTTTAACATTGGCAGGATTCTGAAGCCAGGGTGTACTCTTCAAGGCCAACTGAGATAAATGACATCAGAAAAGTAGGTAACATAGGGAAATAAAGCATCAAGCCCCAAGGGATTTGGAAATGTTTTCCTTGGCACTCTGGAAAGATGCCTTGACTTCGGATAAGGATAGCAAGCCACTCTGGAATCTGTGTTCTGGGAGCCCAGAGCCCTGGCTCTAGCAATGCAACTACCTTGCTCCTGTATGTGGTTGGGTTAATTTGACCTTTTCAGGAACGAGCATCTACCTAGGGCTTGGTAAATCCTGACAACAATGAAAGTTGAAAAGAAGGGGCATTCATCACCCAATATGCTGTTGCTGCAACAGAGTGTCACCGGAAGGACCTCCTGCCAGTAGGCTGGCCCCACAGATGAAGGCCTGTCACCCCAGCCTATGATGGTACAAGTGTGAAAGGTGCCTCCATATTTCCTTCTCTTCGAGGACATGGGATTATCCCTTTGTCCAACCTGCTCATTGACAGCATTTCCAGTGGGAAACCTGGGTAAAGCCTTTGCTGTAGAAGCTGCGTGGGGAAGCTCAGAGCTTGGGCTTTAGCCCCAGACAGGCTGGTTCAAGTTCTAGCTCTGCTGCTTTCCAGCTGTTGGAGTCAAATTACTCAACTTCTTGCACCTCTGTTTCCTCATCTGTAAGATGAGGGAAATAAGAGTAGCTATGTTGGGACCATTGCAGAGATTAAGGAAGATAATCCACAAAAGGGCTGAGAGCAGTTCCAGTCTTAAAGGGTGCTAATATTGGCCATGATGATCATGCTACCACTTAACACGTAAGTGTCAGGGGATGAATTGTGTCCCTCCAAAATTTATACACTGAAGTCCAGGCCCCCAGTACCTCAGAATGTGACTATATTTGGAGATAGGTTCTTTACAGAGGTAGTTAGGTTAAGATGAGGTCATTGTGGTGGGCCCTAGTCCCATGTGATTAGTGTCCTTATGAGCAGAGGAGATGAGGACACAGACACACACAGAGGGACGACCATGTGGGGACTGGGGAAGAGAATGGCCAACTACAAGCCAAGGAGAGGCCCTCAGAAGAAACCAACCCTGCTGACACCTTGATCTTGAACTTCCAGCCTCCAAAACTATGAGAAGATAAATTCCTGCTGTTTAAGCTGCCCAGTGTGTGCTACTGTGCTATGGCAGCCCCAGCAGACTAATACAGACAAAGGCTGACTGTTATTTTAGCAGAACTGATTCTCAGCCAGTATGGAAACAAAGCCAATGTCACTTCTGATTGGTGACATCAGTTATAAAATATTTCCAATATTTTTAACATCCAGGCCCTTCCCCCACTTGTCAGTCTTACTCTAGAAGTGTGGCCCCTTGGGTGAGAGGATCAGCTGAGCTATAGAAATCGGCGAGAACATGTCTGCCTTCTGTTCCCCTCATCTTGCCTTCCCTGGGCGTATGCGACTCAGTGATTCCTGTGCACGGTGCACTTCCCCTCCCTCCCTTGGAGCGTGAATGCCATGATGATCAAGCACAGTGAAGGGATGGAGGGGGCTCCTCTGAGCACAGCCATCCTTTGGATCCTGTCTGCCTCAGAGAATACGTGCTTCTGAGGACTGTGACAGGGTTGCTATGACAATAAGCATGATTGTGTTTGCTCAGCACCGTTCATAGTCTTTCGAGTGGACTCAGTGGCACATGCTGAATACATGAGACGACTAAAGAAATCTGAATGGGGAATGAAGTTTTGCCAGGGCTGATGGCCCACCCCCTTGGCTCTGCCATTGAGTTAGCCTTTGCCAACATGACCCCCCAGAATGTCTGCACCCTAGACTTAGGCACCACTTGTACCTGATGTTCACTCTCTTTTTTCAGTGTTACTGGTCATGAAATTTGCAGGAGCTTTTGCCCACAGTGCCTTGACCCTTTCACACTCTTGGGTAGCAGGTAGAAAGAGTGGAGGTGAGTGGTCAGTCTTAAAAGTCTGCCTGGGCACCAGCACCAGGGTGAGTAGGCCACCCACTTGCGAGGGGTTGGTCAGCCTGTCATTGGCCTTCATTCTCTCTCAAGCCACCAAGGCACATCAGCACGGCCACCATCTGCATGCACAATGACAGTAACAAGCATGCATTCCCCATCCAAAGGATAATCAAAAGAAGAGGTCTGATCTAAGAAAAACCAATCAAATCTTCTCTAATGGAACGTCCCCACAGTGGCACTGGCTCCAGTTGGGCAGGGAGCTTCCAGCTGGTTGTAGTGTAGCTCTGTACTCTCCTTGCCTAAGGTAAGCCAAGGGTGAGGCAGGCTGAAAAGAATGTCTGAGCATTCCTTGGCCAAAACGGGAAAAATGCGCCACTCTGAAGCTTGTGCTGACCCTTCCCTCCAAGGTTGTGCCAGTTACCGCCACTTGGACCATGGGACAGCCCGTGCTGCTTTCTCAAATAAGCATGTGTGCAAAGCAACCCACGGCAAAGCCAAACAAACAACCTGGCAGAGAAGACTCCAAAGCTCTACCAAGCAAACTAGGTTCATTCTCAGAGCTCAGTTTGGTTCTGTCCCTTGCACTGATTAATGGGGAACAGCGGTCACCTTAGGAATTATACATGATATAAAGAGGCCAATATAACATGCACAAGATAGCCACACCCCTAAAACTCTCCCAAAAATCAGTTTCTGGATTCTACAGACAATGTTTTCCATCTGCTTTACAGTTGCCAAAGCAAACCACATTTGTTCTAAAAAGAGATAAGGGCTTGTTCATACCAGTCTAATGCAGGTTTTTATCTGCCATTAGAAGGCTGCCACTTCAGTGGAGACTATCCTGTTCCCCAGTCAGGCTAAGTGGCATTAAACCACTTCTAAGTACCCACTAACAAGCTAGGTGCCCCAGGGAAACTGGAGAAAAACAAAGCACGGGCCCTGTTCCTAAGCATCTTGCCTTCTGGATGGGGAGAGAGAATGTGCATATTTGGAAATGACTCGAGATGGCAGTGCAGTCACACTGGATGGAGTGCCAGGCTTGTGACGCAGGCCTGGGAGTGCTGTAAGATGTCCGAAGACTCAGCCAGCCTCACCACACATCCAAACAACTGAACAAAACGAGCCGGCAGAGGCTTAAGAGGCCGGGGAGCCGAGCTGCTTGATGCATTCCGTAGCCCGGTGAGTACAGCTGTCTCTCGCAGGACAGCAGCATGGCACGGAGTTGACAAGAGCAAGCCTGAGAGCCACTGTGCTTGGGTTCCGTCCCTGGCATGGCTACCTGGGCCCCTCCCAGGGTCTCTGTGCCTCCATAGCCCCATCTGTGGAAGGGAGAGCGATGAACAGCACTCACATCACAGGCTGGCTGTGGAAAGGACGTCAGCACCGGTGCCTGGCAGGCAGGGAGCGCTTAATAAATATTGGCTGTTACTATCCCGGGCCTGAACTTAAAGGGATCACCCTCAGTTTACAGCAGGAACCAGGATGCCCAGTCTGAGTGAAAGGACAGATTATGTAGCACAGCATAATTTACATGTTAATCCAGATTTTCTCAGGTGGTGGTGGGGAGGCCTCAGCTCCCACAAATGTGGCATTAGTCAGAAGAGACTGTGACTCAAGGCAAAGGCCATTGTAAGCCCAACAAATGCAGAGACTGGTGCAGAGTGAGGCCTGCTTTCTCTGCCAGGGATCAGCAGCCTCGGTGTCCAAGTGGGACATAGAGTTAGGTGCTGAAGAGAAAGCACATCAGCCGTGATGTCCCAGAACAGCCGGTGGCAGGACATGAGCCAGCTCATTGCTGGCAGGATCCACTCTTCACCCTTCACTGCTATATACACTTCCTTCCTGGCACTGTCGCCCTTCGTGGTGAGAACACTTCAAATATTCCTCACGGACGAGGCCTAACACCCAATTTTCTCATATCCTCTTAAAGCCAGTCCCCTTTCCTCTTCCACCCTTTCTAGAACTTGAGCACACTGGTCTCCTCATAAGACAGTTCTAGAACATTCCTGACTATGGAAAACACGACCTTTCCTTGCTATCCAGTCTATCTGCCCTTCCATCCCCTGAGCACCCTCCAACCCCAACATCCCCTCTGAGGGAGGGCGTTATCTTTATGAAATGAATGAGGAGTCCCCGAGTCACCCCACCTCCTCCACCCACCTTGTCTGGACCACTCACGCTCAGAACACAAACCAAAGTTCTCAGTAAGTAGACGCCCCTGGGCACCAGCCAGCCCTGGGGGTAGCTGCAGGTTCCGGAAGGCTTCCCACCCCTCATCTTTCCTCAAGGTGAGGCATCTGTCCATGTCCTGGATCAGAGGGATATCTGGCCACAGGGCATCGTCAACAGCAGACCTTCTCCAGGTCTGGATTCAATTCTTCGATGTCCACTTCCTCATCAGAGGAGTATCTGTCCTGGCTGTGGAAATGGTTACCTGAGCTTACCAACACAAAGCACGTAGTACTTGGCAGATGACGACCACCCGCCTAACCAACCATTAGCAATATTATCCATATGGTTATGAAGATTAGCACCTAGTTTTCTGTTCAACCATTCAACAAACATTGACTCTATTTTTCTAGCGTTGCCCCTGTGCCTGGAACAAGTGGTAACAGACAGACCTGGTCCCAACCCTCAGGGGATTTCCGGTGTAGTTGAGGAGACAGCCAGTAAGCAAGTCAATGAAGAGAGAAACGTCACCTCAGGTCATGGAACGGCTATGAAGGAAACAAATGGAGTTTGTGACAGAGAACAACAAGAGGGAACTTACTTCAGACAGAGTGGGCAGGGAAGCCCTCTCTGAGGTGACACTTAAGCTAAAACTGGAAGGATGAGAGGAAGCTAGCCACATGGCTAGCTTGGCTTGACGGGTCCAAGAAATGGAAGAAAGCCAATATGGCGGGTGTGCTGTCAAGAAAGGGAACAGTGTCACAGGGTGGGAGGGGAGAGGTGGGCAGGGGCTAGCTCTGCGGGCCTTGGTAGGAAGTTTAAATGTTATTCTAAGGGTAACGAGAAGTCTCTGAAAGGTTTTTAATCAGGAGAGAGTCCCTCATATAGATATATCACACTTTCTTTAATTATTCACAGTAAAAATATGTATTTATCCCTGTTGGACCCTCACTATGTGCCAGGCTCTGGGCTGAAGATTGTACATGCATCACACAGGCATGACTTGGCAGCACTGGGCACTGGGGTGATAGAGATGGGGACACAGGGAAGTGGACAGATTTGAGAAACACATAAAAGACAAGAGGGTGGTCAGGCTTCACGGACAGTGAATGGGACCCAGGGTAGACCCTGGCTCAGACACTGCCACTCGCTTCTCAAACTATCCCACCATCCTCATCCTCATCCTCATCTCCCAGTCAGAATTATCATTTAGCCAAGAGGAAATCAATTAGGCAGCTTCTTTACAAAGCACCTACTCTAAACACTACATAATGAGCAGCACATGCTGGGTTACTCTGTACTCTACAGCTATGGTCCCCAACCCCCAGGCCGCAGAGCACTACCAGTCCATGGCCTATTAGGAACTGGGCTGCACAGCAGGAGGTGAACGGCAACGGTAGGGGAGAAAGTGAAGCTTCATCTGTATTTACAGCCGCTCCCCATTGCTCACATCACTGCATAAGCTCCACCTCCTGTCAGATCAGCAGTGGCATTAGATTCTCGTAGGACCACAAACCCTACTATAAACTGCACATGCGAAGGATCTATAAGAATCTAATGCCTGATGATCTGAGGTGGAGCTGAGGCAATGATGCTAGTGCCGAGGTGCGGCTGCAAATACAGATTATCATTAGCAGAAAGGTTTGACCGTATAATAAATGTAATGCACTTAAATCATCCCAAACCATACCCCCTCGCCTCCCGGCATCTGTGGAAAAATTGTCTTCCATGAAACTGGTCATCCTGGTGCTAAAAAGATTGGGGACCACTGCACTAGAGCACTCCAATATCCCATGCTTGGATACTTCTTTTTTACCTACTGCCAATGGCTGAATCTAGAAGTATTTTCCAAAAGAAACTGGCAATTGCTAAATGGTCCAATCTGTTTAAGTTGGCTCCAAGGACAAAACCAGAAAATTAACCTAAAGACCAACAGTCCGCTGCGTGCTGTTTACCAGTACAGCGGTGCTGCTAGCATAGACAGCGTAACTGAGCATGGAGGGATCTTACTGAGTCACACCACCTGTCAGGCAAAGACCCAGAACAATGTCAGGCTCAAAACAGCAACAAAACCCTGAGCCCAGGGACAGCTTCTCATAAGTGCAGCAGGAAAAGAATTGCCGGAACATTAGTTCTTTCAACCCCAGCATGAATAATAATATCAGTTGCCACATCATCGTGGAAACAATAACGCATGTCTGGACTCAGAACCTGCTGGGAAAAGATTAAGCTGAACGGGTCTAACCCACCCCTTAGTGTAGAGCACACACTCTCTTGTTTGAATAGAATGTATTCTGGAAAACACTGGCTACTTTCCTCAATGCACAGATGAATTTCACAACAATATGCAGCAGTTGTAGTGAGAAAACAAAAACAGAAACAAAGTGAGAGGGGAAAGGGACTTTCTAAAGGTGAATGCCTTGGGTCTCTTATCCTCCTCTACCCGGGAAGAACATGTTAACTTGTAGGTAAGAAGAGAAAAAGGTATCAGGCTTACCTGACCTGGCTTCAGCCCCAGACCTGGACTTAGCTTGTTATTTTTGGAAGCCAGCCATTCACCCACTCAGTAAAACCTTACACCAAAGCCACTGCAGGTGACAGGTAAGAATAAATCATAACAAGATGGAGAAAGGACCAAAAGAAAAAAAAAATAAGGCCAGAACTAGAGGAAACAGAGCCATCTCTTGGGTGGGTAATTGTCCTACTCTCATTAATTACTCTCCTGGGATGCAAAAATCCATCCCAGCCACCTGGTCTGATTGACACATGGCTGATAAAACCAAGTCCTTTGGTAGAACATGTAGCCATCAGGGATGATTCCCCCTGCGTGGAAGAAGTTTTATTTTCTAAGCCCAGCCTTCAATTTGCTCATCTTTACTTTAACTGAATGAATCAAGTCATGCAACCTGTGAAAATAACGAATGCAGAGGCCTAAGAAGCGGTGCGTAGAAGTTTGCTCTGAATTTGAACCTGAGTCACCACTTTAAGGAACCTCTTGAAGCCCAGAGTATTGGTTTCATCTGTCACCTCCATTCCTTATTTCTTATTCATATTCTTAGCTTAGAAACGTAAGATGTGAAAGCTGACAGGCGTCTTAGAAATCAAACCTAGGACTCACGTTAAAGAGGAAGAAGAGGTCCTGGCAAGGACGAACACTTTTAGGCACACATCTGGCCAACGGCAGAGCTGGAAGGAAAGCTTAAGGTCTCCTGAGCACTGGTCTGGCGAGGGCCTTCCTGTCACACTGGGAAATGTTTCTCAGCCCTTTTCATTAATACGATAAATAATGCAAAGCCCTAGAAGGAAGTCAAACAGGTGCCGGAGCTGACAGACATTTAAAATGCATCCTGCCAATTGCACATTCACCGTTTCCTGGTCAGACTGTGTAGTTTGGGAGCCCCAGCACGTGGTTCCTGGCTTTGTGTTTTTCCTGAAGTTCCCATCCAGCAGAAGGCTGGGCGTGGAGGAGAAGAAGCAGATGGTCCCTGCCCAAGCCCAGGTTGCCATATTGTATTTCTACTGCATGTCCTGTTGACAAAAGAACCTGGAAAGGAAGATCCATGCCAATTTGAGAGATGAACATCTTTCCAAAAGGATATGGATGCAAGGATTGTTAAAAACTATGATTGAGACCCAAAGGTCAAGATCCCAAAAAGAGATCATACTATTTTAGAAATTCCTACTCTTCCCTGGGGGAGGGAAGGATGCCAGAGGCCTAGAAAGGCCACAGCTCTCCTCCGCAAGGATAAAGTGAAAGCAAATGGCAGTGATCTCCCTACAATGTGTGTTCCCAAAGGGGCCACTTCTCACTCTCCACAGACACCACCATCTTCTCTCCACTCCCGCCCACTGCTAAACCAGAGCCAGCTTTTCAAAACAGGGCACCAGATCTTGTCATCCTCCTGCTATCAACCCTCCGATGGCTTTGAATACAGTTGACACACAACTCCAAGTAGCTCCTGTGGTTTTGGGAGCTCTCAACAACCTGTCTTGCTCATTCCCTTCCAGCCCACGGGCAGCCTCGCTGTCACAGAACCTGTGAACACAATCCCACCCCTTTTGTGCTCGCTGTTGCTTCCACCTGAAACCCACTGGCCCCAAATGTTCATGGCTCCCTCCCTCGCTTCCTTCAAATCTCTACTTAAATGTGCCAACTTCAGAGAGCTCTTCTCTGCCCACCCCATGGAAGCTGGCACCTCCCTCGCCCCGGTGTACCATTCCCTACCCCCTTCCAGATTGGCTGTTGGTCACTGCATTTATCATCCACTGGGGGATGCAATTGTGTCTTTAGTGTTTCTCCTCATCTCTATAGAAGGTGTGTGAGCTCCAAGCAGGCAGGACATGGTCTATTTGTTTACAGCCCCGTCTCCCTCCAGTGACTGGGACAGTGGCTGGCACAGCAAAGGTACTCAGTCCATCCTTGCTGGCTCATGTGAGACCAAATCCATGCTTTTTAACTAGGTCTGGATGGAGAAAACGCAATTCCCACTGGAAAACCCAAGGCCAGTTGGGCCCTCTGGTTTCTTTGCACACATAGGTTTGTTTCTGAATATATGTCCTCCTGCCTGTCCATGCAGTCCCATTTCTACAGGGTGACAATCACGCCTCGGGGCACACCACATGGCGGCCTGGCAGGGGTGTGAGAGCAAGGGGACGGGCAGTCACTTCCCAGAAGGAGAGGGCTTCCTACTCTCAGATCCCAAGCGTGGCCCAGATTCTCAGGCATCTTTCGGAAAAAGCCCATCCCATTTGCTTGCTAGATACAGCCAGCTTGAGAGTAGAATGCTAAGGGACTTAAGAGTGGAAGAGCAGAGCAGAAAGATAAAAGCTGTCACAAACCAAGATGGACCCCAAAGCCCTCCTGAAAACATCTGAACTCCCTGAGAACAAAGGCATGTGCTTTCCCTTTTCCAATGCAATGCTTCGAATTTGCATTTGATGGAAACCCAGTCTAGAGCTGCTGTCTTTTTTTCTAAGTCTCTAGAATAAGCTTTGCCAGGTATTTATCTTAAATTAATGGGACTTCTAATTATACAGCAGGCAGATGCCTCTACTTCAACAAAGGACTGATTTTTCTGAGTCTTCGACAGGAAGTAGGGACAGGCACCCTCCTCCTTCGTGTGCAAGTGTAATGTGGCATGAAATCAAGTCTGTAATGTATTTCAAAGGAGTTTTAAAAAATTCCAAGCCCAGTAATTGTACTTAGAGGAATCCACTCTAAACAGGATGTCATAAATCAGACAAAAAGTTGTATGCACAGATATTCATCTAAGCACTATTTTAATAGAAAAAAACTGTAATCAACCAAAATGTCTACAAATAAGAAAATAATGCATATAAAATTCTTAGCCCAGTGCCTAGCACACAGTGAGTATTCAAGAAGGGATAGATGCAACATTTTTATTTTGAATAACTAAAGAAAGTATAGTACATCTATGATGGATAATTCTTGAAGCTTTTTTTTCCCTATTGGTGTTGTCACATGCATATAAAAATCTGAGTAAAAGAAAAACTTAAAAAATTATCCTTGCAGCAGGAGACTGTGTATCTACCTGTATTTGCAGAAAAACCTCATCAATCTTTCTCCACTACCCAACTTCTGTATTTGACAATTGCACAAAAGGCATATGCCACCCACCAGATGTTCTCTCCACCCCCACCGCTGCCATCTTTATTAGCCTTCTCTCTGAGAGGCAGGTGAAAAAAAAAAAATTCTGTAATTCAATCAGTGTTTTTTAGCATCTATTATGTTCTGAGGCCGGGCTAGGATGCGCATCACAGAAGGGACTGCTCAGACTACTGGGGGGAAGGTAGTCCTATCTGAGGAGGGTCTCAAGTGAGGGTCCAGGGGATTTGCAGGGCAAGCATAGCCTTCGCGCAGGGCTGTTGATCAGACAGACTCAGCCACCTGTGACAGGTAAAGCGATGGCTGGTTTCTTCCCCTGGAAGCACCAATGGGCCCAAATATGAAATTATGAGCTGTAATTCCTTTGTGGGGAAATATAACCAGGGCAGGAGGAAAATAAGTCAATAGGCTTTGAGAAAGCAAGGGATTGCTTGGGTCTCCTCCCCTTTTTCACCTTTATACACACACACACACACACACACACACAGAGGCACAAACACACAGACACACGTATACGCAAACACAGATGCTCTCCCTTCCCCTAATCATGCTCCTTTCCAATTAAGCCTGTCATTCAATCCTTAGGTTCTGGTGACCAAAAAAAAAAACAAGCCAAGAAGCTCAATTGTACAACTTGTGACATCGTGACAACCCCAAGTGGAGCCAAAAGCCCACGGAAAACATGCTGCCCAGCTGGACTCTCAGGAGGGAAAATCTAGCTGTGTAGATGCAGACAACAGTAGGGCTGAAGGGGGCTTGAGAGCCCATCCACCTGAACCAAGTCCCCCCAAGATGCTACAGAGAGTCTCCATTCCCTCCCCAGCTCCAATTCCAGTCCCCCCAATAAATCCCCTGCGCTATCTTCCCACTTCCCCACTTACTCGTGATTTAGTCTAAATAATGCCTTGACAGGACAGAAGCAGACACTTCCCCAGAAGTGGAGATACCTACATGTCTACACTCCAACCTTACACAAGCATGTCACTAGCTGTTTCAGGCGGATGAGAGGAAGAAAAGAAACAAAGAAAAAAGAAATTAAGTGCCTTTTGATTCAGATCATTTCCATCTCTGTAGGAAGCCTGTGTTCACCCAGATACCAGTGGGCTGGTTCCTTTGTTTAAACAAAAGCTTTCCTGAAAGCTGTAGGGAAACAGAGGGCAGTAATTCTTAGCAAGAATTTTCTCTTAGTGACCTGGGAGGTGCCCTGGTGGGAATGCCTTGGCCTGGTTTGACAATTCTGGAAATTGGGGTTGCAGGGTAGGCTTTGTGTGAAGGTGTGTGAGTAGTGAGTTCACCCAAGGAACTATTTTAAATCCAGCTTGCTTTAATTGGCTATTTCCCTAATTAGTTTTAAATACACATCCTCCAGGTAGAAGAGCATGCCTGGGAATAAACATGGTACTCACAAAGTGCTGAGTGTCTGAGGGTGCCAGAGACACCCCCTTGCAGCTGGTTTACTGAACACTTTTTTGAGAACAAACCAAGTGAATGCCTTTGAAAGTCTGTTTCACTTCCAAAAGAAGATAATGGAATGAAACCCCAGACAGCCTTATATTTGAGAATAAATATAGACTTAACAATGGTTTCACTTAATGAGATTTCAACTTAAGGTGGGTTTATTGGGATGTTAACCCCGTCTTAATTTCAGAGCATCTGCATTAGGTGCCTGACGTCGTACCTGGCACACAGAAGGCAACAGAGCAAACCAGAGCCCCTCACCCCAGCATTCTGTTGAGACCAGATGCCCAGCAACAGCTGAAACTCATACACAATTACACTGACACGGACACTCCTGAGAAAGATGGTTGGTCTGTTCATTGAGCACCTGCTATATGCAAAGCTCAAGGCAAGCTGCTCTCCATAAGTGTCACATGTCGTCCTGAGAATGTGGTCAGGCCCACTTTACCACACAGAGGAGCAGAAGGACGCCGAGGGTGCCCAGTCATTGAGCCAAGGTCACTCAGCAAGTTAGTAGCAGAGCTGGTGCTGGGCCCTCTGTGATCCAGGAGCCATGCTCTTCCCACAAAATTACACTGCCACGCTTGAAGGAGCTTTTTTTTTTTTTTTTTTTTTTAATTATTTAAGACCTTTATTAACAGGTGCTTGCAGTTTGTTGACTTTTTTGAAAAAATCAAGTTGTAAACTTTTATTACAAATTAAAAATGAAGTTCTTAAAAATCTCAACTTGACCAGATATGAAACAATTTAAAAACCTTTAAAGGCGCATTGAGAAAAACCAGGTTTTTTTAAAAAACACGTTTGTTATTACCAAAAAAGATATCTTTAGGTAAAAATAATAAAAACCCCATGCTGCATAGATAATGCAGATAGTTCTAGTTATCTGGTCAATGGGCAAAAAGCAAGCACTTAAGGTCTTC
>JAQIFY010001189.1:0-14385 GCA_028533085.1 Varecia variegata | reverse complement strand
CTGGTGGAACTGTAAACTAGTACAACCCATGTGGAAAGCAATATGGAGATTCCTTAAACAGATTCAAGTAGACCTTCCATTCGATCCAACAATCCCATTATTGGGCATCTACTCAGAAGAACAAGTCATTCTATAATAAAGATACTTGCACCCGAATGTTTATAGCAGCACAATTCACAATTGCTAAGATATGGAAACTACCCAAATGTCCATCAATTCATGAATGGATTAGTAAAATGTGGTATCTGTATACCATGGAGTATTACTCAGCTATAAGAAATAACGATGATACAACATCTCTTTGGTTCTCCTGGAGAGAGTTGGAACCCATTCTATTAAGCGAAGTATCCCAAGAATGGAAAAATAAGCACCACATGTACTCACCAGAAAATTGGTTTCCCTGATCAACACTGAGTGCACATTTGGGAATGACACCAATTGGGTATCTGACAGAGGTGGGGGAGGTGATGGGTGTATATCTACATGATGAGTGTGATGCGGACTGTCTGGGGAATGGACATGCTTAAAGATTTGACTCGGGGGGATGGGGTTGGGGGAGAGGATGGGTGTATACCTACATGATGAGTGCGATGTGCACTGTCTGGGGAATGGACACTCTTGAAGCTCAGTCTCGGGGGGTTGGGAGGGGCATGGGCAATATATTTAACCAGAAATGTTGTACCCCCATAATAAGCTATAATAAATAAAAAAAAAATAACAATAATAAATGCACAGCTTGAAAATATATATAAAAAAAAAAGACTATCACCTAGAGAATGTAGCAGCCCTGGGGGCCCCTGTGCTGCCCTCCTGAGTGCATAAAGAGCCTCTTCCACCACCTGAGGAAGGAAGCCACACTCTCCTTTTAAGGCTGACATCTTACCACTGCCTGGGAAATCACGGCACCTCCCTCTTTCATCACATGTAGTGCTGCATGGCTACAGATGGAGATCTAGGGGATCTTAGGGTAAAAGAAATTTTTGATCATTGAAAAAAAGATTTTCTAATTCATTTGGGGTACACAAAAATGTCATGGCCAGTACTATTGAAGTAGCTCCGGGTGTTTGAGACAGGCTGGGTGATGGGCATCAGGTGAGAGTTGGGAGGACATGATTATAAGGCAAACAAGACATCGAGAAAAGTAAGACAAATATCACAAATTTGATATTTTCTTTTCTGGGACTTGAAAATGTTTTTCTTTTGTTCCTTCAAAGCTCACCAAAATGTCACCAGAATGTAAGCTTCGTGAAGGTATGTATCCTGGTATTTTGTTCATGGCCGTATCCTTAGCTTCTAGAACAGTATAAGTACATAGTAAAACACCCAACAAATATTTATGGAATAAATGAATCACTAGTCTATAATGCTTTTATTTGCACTGGCTTCTCATAAAAGAGCAATAACACATTATTACCAAAATGGGCAAGCCATAGTTGTTCCTCCCTCTAGGCTTGCCTTGTCACAGGGCTGCTAGGCAGCCTAGTCACTGACGGGGGCACCCATACCCTGGCATCCTTGTTAACCTCAGACATCTGCAAGCAGATACTCACTACAAAAGGAGCGAATTTGGTTTTGACAAAAGTAGACCTTCAGCACTTCAAGGGCATCCAGCAGTGAGCTGGATACCACTGGGGAGCCCAGCACATTCTATTTAGTCTAGATTCTGTTCCATACCTCTATTCATAAATAGTCTCTGGCAGCCTGGGATAAACTAGGGTCCAAATATAATAGAATGGATGGGATGGTGAGGTGGTCTTTCTGAGCAGGATCTTTCAGTCAGACTAGTTTCTGACCTGGTTAACTCTGAATGACATCCTTTCCACTGAGCCGAAGGACCCTTTGCCCTCCCAAAGGCCCACATATGATGTGAGCCGAGCATGACCCTGCTTGGAAAGAGCCTTCTTGGAGAAGAATGAAGAGGTAGGTGTGAAGCAATGGACCATGTATTTGCAAAACAGAAATCGCCCTCAATGCCATAACTGTCCAGAAGCTCTAATCTTCTTCTAAATGTTTTATATTTGGCTTTAAAAATGCATTTCCCCCTTTCATGTCTACCCTTGAATCTGGTATTATACTTTTACTACTTCCTGGTTGAGAAAGGGCTCCATGGATATGAGAAATGTAGACTGCACATAAACAGTCAAAGGGCATTCCTCATTACAGGGAAAAATTGGGGGAAAATATAAATCTAAATGTTCCAAATAGGGGATTTTAAAAGCAAATGATTTTCTAATAAAGTGATTGTATATTAGATGACTTCTAAAAAGGAAATAATGATAGAGGGAAATATGTAAGTGAAGAAGTGCTAAACAAACCAAAAAAAAAAAAAGTAAAACAATCCAATATAAAAACATGGGTTACAACTATATGTATTTTTCAAAAAGAAGAAAAAGGACATTAATAAACATCCCAGAAGTAAATTTTCTTGGAAGTGGGGAAGGGCAACAGTCATTTACAGAGTATTATTTCCCAAGACCTTCACAAATGTTCTCATGACAAGTGTATATCGTAGGTATTATATCACTATTTTACACACAAGATACTGACCTTCAGAGAGATTAAGTAACACCCAGAAAAACACTAGGAGGAAGAGACAAAGTAGGAATTTTAGTGCAGATTTATCTGATGCTAAACCTAAAATCTCTCCATTACAACAAAGAATTTAATGTTTACTTCATTATTCTTTTCTGTAAAGTTGCATTAAATTGCAATTTAAAAAATGTTGCCTGACAAGGTTGCTTCAAGTATTAGCGGATCATGAGATAGCATTCAGGTTACACTGACACACTTGAGGCAAATAAAAATAGACACTTATGAATATATTTAATTTTCAATTGGAAGAAAAAGAAGGATGTTAGCCAATGTGGTAGGGAAGAATCTTTCTCAGGCAGTTGAACTTTTTTCCTCTTCACTATAGCACACAGGGACATGAACGGTGCGCACACATTTTCTGGTGCTCGCTGGCCTGCAGGACACAGGCTCCCCTTCGGGGGAAGTAATATTAATAGTTGAGACATTGCTGCTAACCTGGTGTTGAGAAATGAACAAGCATGCGATCTTTTAACCCCCACTTCTAAATGTTATATCTATCCAATTTAGAAAATTAAACTTACCAGTCTAGATACCTATAAATATCCATTCCCCAAGAGTCCTCATCTGTTTCTTTTCCTGCCTGTTCACTAGCGGAGTAAAAGATGTTCCTAATGTCTTGACTTAAAATTTTTTCTTAATACAGTACTGATAAGCATTTTGGGTCATGAAAATTCTCTTCTTACCTATATGATGTATCTAGTGTAGGGTGATGGGAACTTCTTTCCACCCCCTGAAGGTTTGAGAATTTGAGTCTATAAAACAAACTGACAATAGATTAACAGGAGAAAAGGCAGACAAGCTCATTAACATGCAAGTGCACGGGAGTCAAACAAAGTATGAAACTCTGAGGACCAGTTGGTTGAAGGTTGAATGCCCTCTTCCTACGGGAGAGGGAAATAGGAGATGTCAGCAATTTTAGAGGAAGAGTAAATGATTTTTGGGAGAGATGAATGAGTTCAAAGAACAGACAATAGCTGGGGACAAAGTTTGTTTGGGCTGTGGGTGTGGTGTCAATTCCAGTCTTCCTTCCTGTGAGCTAGTCTTCTCTGTGTGATGAGATTAGAGGGAGGAGGCTGGAGACAATTGCATTCCTTCTGGAGGAACTTTCCTTAGTCAGGGAACATCAGAGACAGGGGGTAGGAGCTTAGAGAGACCTTGGTTCTGAGGTTGCTTCTTTAGTTTAAAGTACTCAGCATGTTAAAGCACCATGCTTTGGGGTATCATTTCTCTCGAGATGGAGCAGGGACCCCTCCTAGGGGCTTGGCAGGCCCCCCCAAAACATGGAAATAAAGGGAAGTCTTGAGTCCCTTTAGGGGAAGTTCTGGGTACTTAGCTAGCCTTGCAAAGTGAATGGGAATTGCAATGGCCCTCTGAGCAAGCCAGAGCCATGAGGTGTTTTGCTCTCTATGGGGACTAAACGACGGCATCTTCACATAAGTTTTTGAGTCGTTTTTCATAAACCCCCATTCATAAAAAATGCAAATAACGAGGAGCTGAGGACTTGAACTTTGGCTGTTCTTTGATCTAAATTTCTCCCTGAGGGGCCTGGAGAGAGCCACACCCATCCTAACATTCCTTTCTGCTAATCCAGGAATCCCTGAATCCACCTATAACCCAATAGGCCCCCACTTCTGGATATTCTGCCCTTTTGGGCCAGGATAATGTATAACATCCTTGCCTTAAAAAACCCTTATCTGTAAGCCATCAGGGAGTTTGAGTCTTAAGCATTAGCTGCCTGTTCTCCTTGCAGGGCACCATGCAGGAAAGAAGCCTCTTTCTCCCATCGCGACTCTCGGCTTCGGAGTCTGGCTTTGCTGTGCTGGGCAAGTGGACCTCGATTTGGTTCCACGACATTCTGAGCTCCAACACTAGTTATTTCACACATTGCTAACATGCACAAAACAATCGTATTTTTTAAGCAGCATAATAAGACAATGGCATTATTCCACATATCCCAAGGAATTATATTAACTATTTATGTGCATTATATTATATTGATACGTAGTGTAAGCCACAGCCAGGGTTTACTCTAGGGCTAGTCAGTTTGGGAGACCACTTGGCCTGGAAGCCCGGGTGGGCTATTGGGAAGAGCCTGAGGGGGCAAGCTCTCAATTGGGTTCCTGGCTCTGCTGCTTACCCCTCGTCTGATGCTATGCCACCAGTTACTTGATTTTTTTGGAATCCAATTTTCCTCTGCCTTAGAAGGATTAGAAATATGTAACATGTACGTGAAGGACCTGGGATAATAAATTCTACCCACTATTTATAAGTAATACCAGTGCGGCATAGTGCCGTAGTTCGCAAAGTGTGGTCCCAGACTAACAGTGTCGATGTCATGTGTTCGGAAAACGAGTTCTTGAACTGCAAATGAGACCTACTGAATCAGAAACACTAGGGATAGAGCTCAGCAATCTGTTCTAACAAACCCTACAGGTGATCCTGAAGCCTGCTGAAGTTAGAGACTCATTGGCAGAGTGGTTAAGTGTGAAGATCTCATCTAGAAATTGGGTATTAAATACATCTACCTCATGGGGAGTTGTAAAGAACTTGTAACTGTTTGGCACTTCATATGTGCTAGATGACTGTCAATATTATTTAATACCTGACAGAAGGTTTAGATGCTAGAAAGAATATTTGAATCAAATGTTGTTAGGTAGGCAAAATATAATAGCTTTTAGGTGTGGGGATTTGGGGCTCAGACAACTTATGTTCAAATCCCAGCTCTGCCACATAGAAGCCATTGGTTTTGGGAAAGTCTCCCAAGCTCTCTAGGTCTCAGTGTCCTTATCTGTGAAATGAGAGTAATGATACTATGTACCTCATGTACTTACAATGACATTATAACGTGCTTAGCAGGGTGTTGACAAAGATTCTCTCCTTAACCAAACTTTAATCAGGCTCCATTGAGCTGTCTGTTCAACTAGGCCTGACCTTGGACTTCTGCCTTCATTTTTATAGAGTCCAGTTTTAGCAAGAATCCTGGTAAGTCAGTTTAGAGACCCCACCCTCCATATCCAATCACCCTTGATATCAGATCAAATCTCTCATCCCCCAGGAGATATCTGACCACTTTGGCTTGCTTTCAGCAAACATCATGTTAGGTCAGTTTAGCCAGAATCATTTTAGCCAGAATCCTGTCTTGTCCTGATATTTCCTGTTAGTAATTTTCTAACTAGCCCTCGCCCCATAAATCTCCATTTTTTATTACATTTGGAGTTGAGCCCAATCTCCCTCTCCTACTGCAAAACCCCATTGCAGTGGTATCTACACTTATCACAACAGTCTTGAGTAAAGTCTGCTTAACCATTTTAACAAATGTCAGAATAATTTTTTCTTTAACAGTGTCTTGGATGAAAATGTTAGTTGTTAAGAATTATTTTTCAAATAGAAATAATCTAATTGAATGACAAATATTAACCCCATGATGTTATATAAGTCTTCAAATTGTCACGGATAATTATCTTATCATAAATTCCTACTTACTCTTGGAGCATCAGTACAATTTTATGACTTTTTTTTTTAAAGCTTTGGAGTCACAAAATATCCCATGATTTTCAAGGCAATTAACCTGTGCATTTAACTTGATGCTCCATTCTAAAAACACCACCACCAGTGCCTCTGACAGTGCCTCAGAAATAGGTACTGTAACCGGCAGCTGGCCTTCGATAGGAGAGGGTTACTCTGTCTGCACGTCTCTTGATGAAGGGCCCTGCAGGGTAGCACCAACGTGGTTATATTTAGTGCAATGCCATACCCAACTTCGCACTCTCAGATGAGGCTTTGTTATTCTGGAAGACTGAGATCCCTTAGGTAGGCTGCAAAACAGTTCACAAAAGGCTCTCTGAATAAAGGATGTGCATGTTTAACAAATCTGCTTTTGCGAGTCTCCGTTACCTTCTTTCAGCAGGTGTAACGCTTTATTCCCGATATTCCTTTCCATTGTAGGTGCCTGGCTCTAAGCCTTCTTTGTTTCTACCCAGATGCCAGCTTCTAGTTAACTATTTTTTTTTTTTTAAAGCTTACAACCATCTGGAGGAAAACTGATTGGGGCTAGGGTCATTTTTGTACCTTTTAAAATTGCTGTGTAGGTAAAAGACTTTGTCAAACCCATGAATGACCCTTCTCGGATCTCAGAGGCACTTCAGATTGGCAAAGGGCTCCTTCGTGGAGAAGCCGAGTCAAGCAGAGGTAGCAATGGAGGCAGAGGATCATGCTCAAGCTACAGAATGGGTTGAGAAATATAGATCTGCCCAATTATAATTCAAACAAAAACAAGTGAGGAACTGTAGTGGTTGAGGCACTCTTGGCCGAGCAGCTGGGCTTTGCATGCATGCATGCATAATTAAGCTTCAGGCAGCTGCAGGCTTCCACAGTGCAACAGGGCAGGCAGGATATCATAATACACAGTAGGTTGCATATCAATGAAACTCTTTTTAAATTCACATGAAGCCTAAGATAAAAAGACATCAGCAAAAATTAAACAGCATTCAAAACATCAGTGAATTGTGATACAGGCCACCAGGAAAACAATGAAACCCGACCTGGTTTCCCCCCATTGTTCTGTTTCCTCCACACAAATAGATTAGAGCAACAGTGCTGACTTTGTTTTAAAAATACACACACTCATTAGATCAAAGCGATCAATGCACATTTAAGCAACTTTCAAGGCATCACAGGAAGAGCGAAATGGACTGCTTTATTTTGAAAGACAACAGAGAAAATCACACACATGCATTGGGGTATTGTGATATGCAGATGGTTAGCTTTCAGGAGAATTAAATATTCATGGAAGATAAAAATCTCTCTCATTATATTTTTAATGTATATGAGGCTTTGGGCTCAATGCCCTCTGTGTTCACATAACAGACAGACCCTGTTCTCTGAACACAGGGTCCTGCTCACAAGGGTGGCTCGGATTGCATCCCATGATGTCAGCCTTGCCCAGGCTGGTCGGGCCCTTCCACCACCCGGCTGTCCCGTGGCAGCCAGTGATGTCACTGAGACAACTTTGCCATCGCCTTACTTTTATTTCCTTGGGTGCACAGTCTATGGCAAAAGACCCTCCGCTGTGTTTTGTTTCCTAATCGTCCCAACTCTCCTTAAACCCGGAGTGCCAGGGCCACAGGAAATCTTCCCAGCCCTGACGGGTACACGGAGGTCTCAGCGGCACTGGGGCATGCGCTACAGTGTCATCTGCTTCTCTCACTGACCCAGGTGCAGCGGTGTGGTCTTCCCGCCATTTGTTGTTTTGGTGCACACCTTTGTTTGACAGGGAATCAGAAGGATTTCTCAGGGTTTTTTAATCTGATTAACTACACATGGGTGACAACTGTAAAAGCTGAGATGCTACAGGACAAGGCAGCTTGGTGGCATAGGGCCGGATTTGTCATCTCTGAAACTCCACACCATCCTGCCCTTGTTTTCTCTGAGGACACTCCCAGCTTTCCCCTCTCCCCCTCCCCTGTGCCAACTCACACAGAAAACAGCATTCAAAGAGGTGCTTTTGTTGAGAAAGAGTGATTAAAAAAGATGTGTTTTCTCTTCAAGGCTGCTGAAATAACAAATTTATTAGTCAGATCAGTGTAATGAATGAAAACTAAACCTGCTTACAGGGAGGCATTAAGGTGGTAGGAAAAATAAATATTCCTTTGGATTTCACTTTGATTCTGAACTTAGCTAATTTTAATCCAGTTAGGAAACTGACTTTACCTGTTGCCTTCACTGGAGTTGTCTACTCTTGCACATGTAATTACTTTTGCTTCTCTGTAAGTACATTCTTGTTCCCCCATACTTTAAAACAATGTCCTCTGTAGAAGATGAGTAATTAAAGAAGGATGAAGGCAGAATAGTCATAGCATTTTGTTGGCATTGGGTCAATTGTATTTGCATGTGAGGTAGTTATTTATCAGTTCTGGTGTGTTGTACTGGTCCCTTGCTTTTTTTCTGGTCAGTGCCACTGTCGTCAAATAAATTCCATCTCATCACCAAATTAGATTTTAAAACACATGTTTTCTAGGAGTTATTTTTGTGTCCATACTTTAAACACAAGCATAATTGTGCTTACATTACTGGATCCCAAAGTATAAACAGACATGACACTCAGGAATAAGATCTAACTCCCTCTTTCCGCCCTCTGCAAACTGTACTTTCAGTAAAAAGTAATGCTTCCATCATGAGAATTTTCATCATTTCTTTTAAATATCCTCTAAAGCCCTGGTTTAAATAGGAATCAAAGTTCTTATTCCAGTGATATAATATAGATGCAGGGATCAAAGAGATGACTGAAAAATCAGCCTCTGGCCTCCAGTGGAACAGGGGAGAGTGGCACCCTCACAGGTGAGCCGGCCAGGTGAGAGGCAGCAGGATCCGGACTGGAAGGAAAATCTCCCCCATCCCCAGCTTTGTTGAGGTGTGAGTGACAAACAAAAGTTGTATACATTTCAGGTGTACAACGTGATGTTTTGATATATGTATATATTGTGAAATGACCACAATCAAGCTAACATATCTATCATCTCACCTAGTTACTGTTTTTTTGTTTTTTGTTTTTTTCCGGTGAGAACACTTGAGATCTACTCTTTTAGCAACCAAGTACACAATACGTTATTACTAACTACAGTCAGCAAGCGACACCTCAGATCCCCTGAGCTTATGCCTCTTATAACTGAAAGTCTGTACCCTTTGAACACTATCTCGCCACTTCTCCCATGTCCCAGCCTCTTGTAACCACCATCCTACTCTCTGTTTGACTTTTTCTAAGATTCCACATATAAGTAAGATTTTGCAGAATTTGTGTGTATGTATCTGGCTTATTTCACTTGGCATAATGTCCTCCAGGTTCATCCATGTTGTTGCAAATGACAGGATTTCCTTCTTTTAAGTGCTCAATAATATTCCAGCGTGTGTGTGTGTGTGTGTGTGTGTGTGTGTGTGTATGGACATATATATTATATATAACAATAATATCATTTTTTTTGGATATATGCCTAATAGCAGGATTGCTGGATCATATGGTAGTTCTATTTTTAAAATTTTGAGGAAATTCCGTACTGTTATCCATAATGGCTGTACCAACTTATGGTCCCACTAGTAGTGTATGAGGGTTCCCTACTGTCTACATCCTTGCCAGAATTTGTTATCTTCTGACTTTTTAATCATAGCCGTCCTAACAGCTGTGAAGGGATATCTCACTGTGGTTTTGATTTGCATTTCCCTGACGATTAGTGATACTGAGCAGTGTTACATATGCTTGTCGGCCATTTGTAGGTCTTCTTTAGAGAATATCTTCTCAAGTCCTTTGCCCAGTTTTTACTTGGATTATTTGTTTGTTTCTTTTTTTAGTTTTTCCATGCTCTTGTGTTGTATGAAGTCCTTGTATATTTTGGATATTAACCCCTTATTGGATGTATAGTTTCCAAATATTTTCTCCCATTTCAGAGTTTGCCTTTCTGTTTTGTTGATTGTTTCCTCTGCTATGCAGAAACTTTTTGGTTTGATGTAGTCCTACTTGTTTATTTTTGCTTTTGTTGCCTGTGCTTTAAGTGTTAAATTCAAAAACCATCACTAAGAACAATGTCAGGAAGTTTTTCCCCTGGGTTTTCTTCTAGGTTTTTATAGTTTCAGGTATTATGCGTAGGTTTTTACTACATTTTGAGTTGATTTGTGTGTGTGGTGTAAGGGTCCAATTTTATTCCTTTGCCTATGGATTTCCATTTTTCCTAATGTCATTTATTGAAGAGATTATCTTTTCCTTTTGTGTATTCATGGTGGTGCCTTTATCAAAAATTAGTTGACCATATGCATGGATTTATTTCTGGGCTCTCTATTCTGTTCCATTGGTCTACGTGTCTGTTTTTATGACAGTACCATACCATTTGGGTTAGTATTGCTTTAATATAATTTGAAATCAGGAAGTATGATGCTTCCACCTTTGTTCTTCTTGCTCAAGATTGCTTTGGTTAGTCAGGGTCTTTTGTAGTTCCACATAGATTTTAGGATATTTTCTGTTTCTGTAAAGAATGTCATTGGAATTTTGACAGGAATTATATTGAATCTATAGGTCGCTTTGTGTCGTTTAGACATTTTAACAACATTAATTCTTCCAACCCATGAACACAGAATATCTTTCCATTTATTTGTGTATTCCTGTTTATAAATTTCTTTTGTCAATGTTTTGTAATTTTAATGCACAAATTTTCACCTCCTTGGTTAAATTTATTCCTAAGTATTTTATTCTTCTTGATAATATTGTAAATGGGATTTATCTCTTTAATTTCTAATTTTTTAAATTGACACAGAATAATTGTACATATTTATGAGGTAAAATGTGATGTTTTGATACATGTATACATTGTGTAATGATCAAATCCGGGTATTTAGCATATCCATCATCTCATACATTTGTCGTTTGTGGTAAAAACATTCAAAATAGTCTCTTCTAGCTATTTTGAAATATTTTGAAATATACAGTATTGTTAGCCACAGTCACCCTGCTGTGCAGTAGGGCACTAGAGCTTATTCCCCCTATCCAACTGTAACTTTGTACCGGTGGACTCATCTCTCCTTATCTCCCCTCCTCTCTACCCTCTCCACCCTCTGGTCACTACTATTCTACTTTCTACTTCCGTAAGATCAACTTCGATAGATTCCACAAAAGTGAGACCATGTGGTAATTGTCTTTTTGTGCCTGGCTTACTTCACTTAACATAATGTCCTCCAGGTTCATCCATGTTGCCACAAATGACAAGATTTTATTCTTTTTTTTATGGCTGAATTATTATTCCATTGTGTGTACACACACACACACACATACACACATATATATACCACATTTTTAAATCCATTTATCTACTGATGAGTGCTTAGATTGATTCTATATATTGGCTATTATAAATAGTGTTATAATAAATATAGGAGTGCAGACATCTCTTTGACATCCTGATTTCATTTCCTTTGGATATATACTCAATAGTAGGATTGCTTTAATATGGTAGTTCTATTTTTAATATTTTGAGAGTGTCCATACCATTTTCTATAATGGCTGTACTAATTTACATTCCCATTAACAGTTTATAAGCGTTCCCCATTCTCCACATTCAAGCCAGCATTTGTTATTTTTTGTCTTTTTGATATTAGTCATTCTGATAGAGGTGATATGATATTTCATTATGGTTTTCATTTTCATTTCCCTGATGTTTAATGATGTTGAACATTTTTTTCATAAACCTGTTAGTCATTTGTATGTCTTTTTAAAAGAAATATCTCTCACAACTTTTGCCCATTTTTAAATAAAATTATTTGATTTTTTGCTATTAAGTTCCTTTCATAGTCTGAATATCAACCCCTTGTCAGATGCATAGTTTGCAAATATTTTCTCACAGTCTTCAGGTTGTCTCTTCACTCTGCTCATTGTTTTTTATACTGTATAGAAGTTTTCAGTTTGATGTAATCCCATTTGTCTATTTTTGCTTTTGTTCCCTGTATTTTTGAGGTCTTATCCACAAAAAAATCCTTGTCCAGATCAATGCTAATGAAGCATTTCTTATATATTTTCTTCTAGTAGTTTTATTGTTTTGGGTCTTACATTTAAGTCTTTACATTTTGAGTTGATTTTTATATAGGATAATAGATAAGGGTCTAGTTTCATTGTTGTGCATGTGGACATCCAGTTTTTCCAGAATGATTTATTGAAGAAACTGTTTTTTCCCCAATGTGTGTTCTTGGTACTTTTGTTGAAAATGAGTTGGCTGTAAACATGTGGATTTATTTCTGGGTTCTCCATGTGTCTGTTTTCATGCTAGTACCATGCTATTTTGTTTGCTATAGCATTGTAGTATATTTTGAAAGCAGGTAGTGTGATGCCTCCAGCTTTGTTCCTTTTGCTCAGAATTGCTTTGATTATTCAGGGTCTTTTTGATTCCATATGAATTTTAGGATTGTTTTTTCTATTTCTGTTTTTGGTATTTTAATAGGGATTGCATTGACTCTGTAGATCACTTTGGATAATATAGACATTTTAACAATGTTAATTCTTCCAATCCAAGAACATGAAGTATCTTTCCATTTATTTATGTCCTCTTCAATTTCTTTCATCAATGTTTTCTTGTAGAGATCTTTTACCTCCTCAGTTAAATTTATTCCTAGGTTTTTTATTATTATTTTTGGTAGCTATAGTAAATGGGATTGCTTTCTTGATTTCTTTTTCAGATAGTTTGCTATTGGTATATGGAAATGCTAGATTTTTGTTTATTGCTTTTGTATTCTACTTTACTAAATTTGCTTATTAGTCTATTAGGTTTTTAGGCAGAGTCTTAATGGTTTTCTATTTTGTATCCTGCAACTTCACTAAATTTGCTTATTAGTCTAACAGTTTTTTATGGGGAGTCTTTAGGGCTTTCTATATTTAAGATCATATTATCTGCACACAGGAACAATTTGCCTTCCTCCTTTCCAATGTGGATGCCCTTTTTTTCTTTCTCTTGCCTAATTGTGCTAGCTATGACTTCCAGTACTATGTTGAACAAAAGTGGTGAAAGTGGACATTCTTGTCTTATTCCAGATCTTAGAGGGAAAGCTTTCAACTTTTCCCCATGCAAGATGATGTTAGCTATGTGTTTGCCATATATGATCTTTATTGTGTTGAGGTACATTTTTTATACCTAGTTTTTTAATCAAGAAGGCATGTTGAATTTTCTGAAATGCTTTTCAGCATCTATTGAAATGATCATGTGGTTTTTGTCCTTGATTCTTTTAATGTGATGTAGCATGTATTTTGATTTGCATATGTTGAACCATCCTTGCCTCCCTGGCATAAATCCCATTTGATTATGGTGAATAATCTTTTTAATGTATTGTTGTGTTTGCTAGTATTTTGTTGAGGAATTTTTTTATTGTTGTTATTAAGAATTTTTGCATCTGTGCTTATCTAGGGGATTGGCTCTTAATTTTTTTTATGTTGTGTCCTTTTCTGGTTTTGGCTCTCAGAGTAATCCTGGCTTTGTAAGATGATTTGGAAGAATTACATTTTTTATTTTTTTTTGGAATTATTTGAAAAAAATTGCCATTAGTTCTTCTTTAAATGTTTGATAAAAATCAGCATTGAAGCATCAGATTTTGTGAATTTCTTTGATTATTGTTGGTCTTTTCATGTGTTCTCTTTCTTCATAATTCAGTTTTGATAGGTTGTATGTGGCCAGGAATTTGTCCATTTTTTCTAGGCTTCCCAATTTGTTTGTGTACGGTTGTTCACAGCAGTCTTTTATGATCCTTTATTTCTGTGATATCTATGTAGTATCTCCTTTTTTATCTCAGATTTTATTCATTTGGGTCTTCTCTCTCTCTTTTTTAAGTTAGTGTAGCTAAAATTTGTCAAGTTTCTTTATCATTTCAAAAAAACAACTCTTCATTTTGTTGATTTTTTTATAGTCCTTTAAATCTCTATTTTGTTTATTTCTGCTCTCATCTTTACTATTTGTTTCCTTCTACTAATTTTGAGACTAGTTTTTTCTTGTTTTTCTAGTTCCTTGAGGTACAATGTTAGGTTGTTTATTTGAGATCTTTCTTCTTTTTTGAAGTAGGCATTTATTGCTATAAACTTCCCTCTTAAAACTGCTTTTGCTATATCCCATAGGTTTTGATATATTCTGTTTTCATTTTCATTTGTCTCAAGAATTTTTCTAATTTTCCTTTTTAATTTCATTATTGATCCCTTGGTTGTACAGGACTATGTCGTTTAATTTTATGTATTTGTAATGTTTCTGAGGTTTGTCCTGTTATTAATTTCTAGTTTTATTT
>JAQIFY010001188.1:0-14386 GCA_028533085.1 Varecia variegata | reverse complement strand
CTGTTTTAGATTTCAAAAACAGGAAAAGAAAAAAAAAAAAACGTTCTTTTGAAAATCATTTTGTATTTGTTTACTCAAATCATGCAAGTATGGCTTCAAGGGCAAGAAAGTGCCAAAGGACAATAGACTCACCCCACCCCACCTCCCAATTGAATCTCAGTTCCATTGGGAAAAAGGAGGCCTTTAGGTGACCCTCTACAACGCAAGGATGCCAGCCCTCTAACGGTCAGTAGCCCTGACGCACAAAACCAGCCTCTGCAGAATGCAACTGTCGCAATTAGATAGCAACTCCTACCAGACAATTTCTACACGAGGTGAAGCTCAATACCCACTGTGTGTTATCCACACCGTGTATGTGTCTGTGTGTGTGTGTACACACATGTGGGTACACAGGACTGCTACCTGGTACCATCCTCCCTGGCTGAGCTATAAGACAGCCTTCGTGTACGTATGCACATGTGTATGTTTCTGAACACACATGGAAAGGGCGTTTTTGTACCTTTTAAGTTGACAATACCTGGACAACTCAGGCTGCAGAGGCTAGTTGGGAAACTGAATTTAAACATCTGGGATTTCAAGCCCACAAACGCTAAAGACATGAGCAAAGCAGTTCCAAATGCTGTCCACGAACTAAGCTGGGTCGTGGCAGAGGGCACTCACCTTTCCCCGGATCAGTCAGTAAACATAACTGATGTCCTCGTGCCCTGCCTGGGCGCACAGGCCTGGCCTAAATGCTCTCCCAGTGGGAGTTGATAAGGGCCAAAAGAAAAATCTTTTTCCCTTGGGGATTTTATGATTTAAGAGAGGACAGACAGGGAAGACACAAACTCCTTTAAACCTAAGGGGTGGAAATGCACACACTAACAATCACTGAGGCTTGTGCTTATTTTCCCCGCATCACAAAAGGATCCTACTCTGACTCTCCTGCAGGTAATGCCCAGAATGACAGAGCTGGGAGGCACCACGAGCAAATTCTAGCACCAGGTTTGTGTTTAACAGGAACATCAAGAAGGATAAAGAGTTATTAACCAAAGTAAAAATGCACACCTGACCTCAGGTCCCAGCGAGGGAAACTGACGTCAGTGCCTTCCCTAGTGGGAAATGGGGGTGTGAATGCCTTACGTACTTGTGAAAGTTAAATAAGCCACCATTTGGTGACAGCCACTAATGAGTCTGCAACAAGGAAGAGTAGTCCAAATAAATCATCACAGGGTACGACGTATCGATGTATCGTGAGCAATGAATCTGCTTGCTTCTCCTGGTGAGGCTAGTCAAACCATCACATCCAACAAGCAAAATGCCAGTGCGTGGGTGAAGGGTGACCAGTTAGCGGAGGCAACTGCCAAGCACGTCGTGGGGTGTGTGGGTATGCCAGAGTGACAAGAACGCTGTGACATTTCTTGAAATAGGAAGGGTACGGGCACTTTTGAAGTAGGGTTTGGCAAAGAGGAGGAGGAAGGGCGGAAGCAGTTAATGTCAAACTCAGGAATCAAAAACAACAGTGACACTGGCTAACAGGCAACATTGGGAACTTATCAATTAATCTCAGTCCTTACAAACGCCATGAAGTAGAGATTAATGCCCTTTAACACATGAGGAAAATGAAGAACAGAGAGGTGGAGTAACTCATCCCAGGTCACACAGCCAGCCTATGGTGGATTCAGGAGTCGACTCATGTCCTTTGTCTCCAGAAGGCACGCTCTTAACCAGGCTCCACGGTTGACTGGGGATAGAGTCCGGGGTGGGAGAAGGGGTTGGCCTGCACATCTGCTTGCCAGAAAGGGTAGCAGAAGCAGTCACGGCAGCGAGGAGGTTGCAGAGAGGGTCTGGTGAGCTCCCGTGGCGTGACACCAGAGGGCAGGAAGGCTCCCAGGAAACCTGGTATCTATCAGCATCCTCATCTGTAGACGAACCTGAGAGCGCTTCATAAAAGCAGCATTTGTTCACCCATCAGACCTACTATTTCTAAGTGTGAAGCAGCCGAAAGGAGAAAATATTTACCAACATCAAGCCCAGAACACAGGGTTATAATTCTTTCAGGAAGGTAGAAAGAAAAGACCTTTTGCCGTTAGAAAAAAAGCTGGCCATCATCAAAAAAAAAAAAAATTAAATTTATTAAAATAGAATCAAGCATCTAAGAACCCACACAGAAGGAGCCGGCTGCAGGGGCCCGCCTGTCATCCTCCTCACTTTGGGGCGTAGCAAAGGCGCCGCATTGCTGCATTGGAGGGTGAGGCCCACATGGAACAGGGAGAGAAGTCCCAGGCTCACCTTTCGCACTGAATCACCAGGTGACCTTATCTGATGCATCTGCTTCCTTGGTTACCTGTTCCCGAAACAGGGGATGTATTCTTGTCATAATACATCATATGATGGAGAAAAGTAGACGCAGGTCCCACAGGCGCGAGCCGGGAAACCATCAGCAAACCCTGCTGCCTGGGTGACCCCCCGCTGTCCCCCGGGGTCTGGTCTCCTCCCCGGTTCTGTGAGAGGCCCTGAAGTCCTCTAGTCAGTGGCTCCAAACCATTTTGGATCAGCAACTGCTTTTGAAAATACAGCAAACGTGACAATCCAGAAAAAAAACAAAAGACAATTTTGAAATAATTTTTGAGTCTTTATGGAGTCAAGAGCCTCAGATTAAGAACATCTTGCTAGTTAAATGCCATGTTAACCTTCATTTTCAAAGCCCACGGGCCCGATCACACGAGAAACACAGAAGGTCTGCGGTCCCCGAGATGATGTAACTGGTTAAATCTGATGGGCCTGATGATGGAACCTCAGGCCACCGACGAATATGGCAACGCTAATTAACAGATCAGCAGCCGCCAGAGAGCTCTAACGATATTCCCAAGGTATCCCTGGAGATGATTTGGTTGGATTAGCACAAATAGGCAAATCCTCATCTGCTCAGCACAGAAAACAGCAAATCCCTGGAAAAAGTCTTTCTAAACCCCTGTCACAAAAGATAAAATGAAAAGTAGCCAGTCATATATATATTCACTATGTAGCATATGTACACAAACAAAGTCAAAAGGCCAATCAAAATCAGGGAAGAAGAGACTCTATTTACTCATATTTTTCCTTCCTTCTTGTTTCCCAGAGAATCAGCATAATTCAGGGGAGGAAACTCAATTATCAACACGAGTGTGACAAGGCTTGCTAAGAATTTGGTCCTGGTTCTTTAATCATATATGGGATTAGAATGATTTCCCTTATGTGATGAGTGCTGAATTTGAACATGAAATAATTACTCCACTTTGGTTAGCATCCACCTTGGCACACAGAGAAACCAAGGCCCACAGAGACCTTGACAGTCACATGCAAACTCCAGACAGAGCCAGGGCAGTTCTCCTAGTCCTGGCAGAAGACCCCTCAGCGTAGAGACATCCAAGCCCATGACTGCGTCCAAACCTATCCAAAACTCTCATACTGTTTCCTTTGTGTAAAGCTGTACAAATACAACTACATTAAAGACCATTTCCAAAAGAGGAAAAAAATCTCCCATATCCCTAACACAATTGTTTTCTTTCCTTCCTACCCCTTGCCCAGTCCGCGCACGTCGAGAATTCGCATTTTTGAAGTCAGCGCAGCATCAAGGCAAAGAGGACAGATTCGAGGGCCACACTGTCGGCCGTGGGACCACGGCTCCATCCATAAGGAGCTGTCAGGGTTCAGGAAGATGCCATCTTTTTGCCGTAAATGCTGTCTGTAGAACCCCCTGGGCACTCGAGATGTGACCCGACTTACGGGAACCAGGAAGGCTCACCGGCCGGAGATCGGCAATACGATGGAGTCTGCCATTTGGCAAGAGACAGCAGAAAGAGGGAAGGAAAATGATGCTGATGCCTCCTCCCCTAGAAAATTCCCTTGGCTGCTCTGAGTCCTACCAGGTAATTCACCCAGGAATGTCCTCACCTCCTCCAGAATTGCCGACATACAGGCTGGAAAGGTAAAGTCTCAGCATAAAACCAACAGCAGAGCATTCATTTAAATTTCATCAGTTTACTAAGTTTAGTGGGTTCAACTTCCCAAGGTAGGGCTGGTCAGCTACTCCATCCATCCACCTTGCCACTGGGCAAGCGACTCAGAGAAAACAGTCCTGTCAATAGCCTTGTTTCTGATTACAAAGGCACACGTGCATATTAGAGCAACCTTGGAAAGCCTAAAGGTATATAGAAGAAAATTGAAATCACCCATAATCACACCACCTAACAAATCATAATAGTTAGAGGTAGGTGTATTTCCTTCCCCGCTTTTTCCTGTGGTTTTACACAGGTCAGATATCACATTATCCAACAGTAGACTGTTTTTTCTTCCCACTAAACACAACATAACCACTTCCCCATATGATTAAAAATGCTTACAAGCACTTCAAGCAATACAAATTATTATTTACTTTCTCATACCATTGGGCATTTGATTTCTGAATTTTTTTCTTATAAATACCCCGGTAAAATCCTTAACCTATATAAACAAGTCATTTGGACAGAGTTCCCAGAAGTTGAACTGTTGATCGAGGGGCCTTGATGCACTTTTGTCTAATAAATTTCCAGGAAGGACAGAGTTCTCAAGTTCTCATTATGCCATTTCTTAGTCAGTCCTGGGTATTTCTCATGTAAAAATAAATGTATTCATTTATGGGGGAAATGACATTTCCCGTAATTTGTATTTCTTTGACTCCAAGTGAAGTTGAACATTTTTTAGAGTTTCAGGCATATTTCTTTCCTCTTTTGTGAGACGCCCTCTGCCCAAATGAGGCCTCTTTAAGTAATGATAATATGATTAGCTAATTCCATACAGGCATGGGTAATTTTTCTGTCATCGACTTGTTTGTCAGTGAGACCTAGCTGGGAGCAGCAAGTGTTATTACATATCAGACAGATGTATCCACCTGACCCAGCTAGAGTTTTAGCCTCTATTTTTTTATTCCTTTTAGAGATTCCTCAAGACATCATAGGGCCTTAAAGAAAAGCGTTTTCTGCTTTCCTTATGCCACTCTATATGGTAATGGTCCTAAAGGCTAATTTTCTGAGGTCATTTTCTCTCTCTACGTTGAAACATCACTCTTTTCTAAAGCAGAGGATGTACGAGGGCATCTCCTGCTTCCCTGGTCTTCTTTTTCCCCGAGGCACAGCAGTCCTTGTAAACAGCCCAGAAGTTTTGTAATCAATGCACATAAACAGAATTTATTGGGAACAGGATCCTTGGCTGGGGTTGCCAGCAAATAAAAAGACAGTATACTCAGTTATGTTTGAATTTCAGATAAGACCAAAAAAAATTTTTTTAAAGTATAAGTATGTCCCCAATACTACATGGGATATACTTATGCTAAAAAGTATTCATTGTTTATTTGAAATTCAAATTTAAC
This sequence comes from Varecia variegata, assembly GCA_028533085.1. Taxonomy (NCBI): domain Eukaryota; kingdom Metazoa; phylum Chordata; class Mammalia; order Primates; family Lemuridae; genus Varecia; species Varecia variegata. The sequence goes on along the minus strand of JAQIFY010001188.1, from coordinate 9,018 downwards.
TAGGTAACCTGTATTTTATCTGACAACCCTGCTTGTTGTGCCCCATCTAGGGCCCAAGTTCTGGGGGTTGGGGAAGTTGGGCAAACTGACTGTCCTCTACTCTGAAAACAGCCACACGTTCGTGTCTGGGTCAAACCTATCAAGGATGTACCGCAGGCACCACGCCTAACCCAGGGCAGGAAGAGATTCCACTGCAGACCGAGGAAGCTTCAAGGAAAGATAACTATTATTATGTTTAGTTACTAAAACCTTCGGGCAGAGAAGCATTTGGAGTTTAAGAGGCGTGATCCTAAACTGATTTCCGATCTTTGTCACTACAACTTCTGGATATTCCGTTAATCATTCTCATAATCACAGGCACGTGATCCTCGGGGGTCAGATGCTGCCCGTGTAAGGAGGCCGATGAGGTTGCCTCACTCTCTGTAGTCAGTACATGTTTTTCCAGGCACTGAAAGTCATCTATGCCTTCCTTTTGATGCTTCTGAATAAGCTATTGCTTAGTGACAACACAGATACAAACGGATCTGCATAATTGGCGAAAATTAAACGTACATCAGAAGAAGAGATGGGTCCGCTATCTGCTACGGATTTCTCATCCATTAAGCAGACCACCCACTAAAATGTTCCTTGTTCCAAGTATCTATGTAAGATACATAATTTCTGCTCTCAGGCAATGGAGCCAAAATGTCCAATAATATTAAAAGTCCACCTACCAGGTCAGCTCTTCTTTTAGGCCACAGAAATCCATTTCCTGAACATGAGTTCATTTCTGATTAATTAGATGTGGTCTAAAAATAAATCCTAGGCGGAGTCCAGAGCCACCTCTACACTTCCTCTTAGCCCACCCTGAACATGCTTATTGGGCGCAAACACCCCAGGGGAGGAAAGCCATTGTAGCTTTTGTAAAGTCCACCAGCAAAAGACATTTGCCTTTAAAAAAAAAAAAAAAAAAAAAAAAGTCCCTGCACACTCATCAGAGGAAGGGCATTTTGGAGAATACCAATGCTTACAAAAGCTTTGCAAAGGACTGCCAACCTCCCTCGCTTAACTTTACGTGGTTGTAAATGACCAGGTCAAGGAGGAGGTGGACAAGAGAATAGCACCTACCTCAGGGCTCAGGTCCAGATGATACTATTAACTGAATCACCAGGCTCACTTTCCCTGTGAGGTGTTGCTGCCCTGCCATCTTCTCTAATTCTGAGAATGAGGACTAACAGCCTAGACTGCTGTATCTCAAAATGTGAAGACCACCCACTGCAGTGTCATGGTGGGAGCTCCCAAAATGCTGACTCCTGGACCCACTCTGGAGCTACTAAATTGGAATATTTGGTAGGGAGGTTTAGGAATCTGCCTTGTACAAGCTATACCACACAGGCATTCACCCCAAGATAATCCTGATACAGACTGAATTTTGAAAATTAATGTTTCAGGCTGCCAAGCACGAGTTAGTCCAGGTACTTCCTGTAAACCTAAATATACTTCAGTCCAGCTATTGCTGTCCAATTAGGTGTCTTGTGGCAATGGACAGGGATATTCCTGACCCTTGGTTATATCTGAGCACCTAAGGATACACAAGCTTCTTTTCCAAAGACACAGTGGGGAAGGAACAGGAATTTAAGACTAGAAGGTGAAAAGTAATTAACTGCCTCGGGAGAAACCATCATTTCCTTTAATCAAATAAAAATCCTCTTTTTTTTTTTTAAAAAAGAGGATATGGGCTATCGCAAGTGAAATAGACAAGGAAATGTAACCTTCCAGCAGAGGAACTGAGAGAAAAATAAATTCCCCCAAACCTAGGCTCAAATCCATCCCTCTATTTACATCTCCCACTTCCTCTCTTGTCCTAGAGCTGGTCACCAGGAATCAAAACGTGACAACTGTGAAAACTGTTAGTTGTTAACGGTCAAGAGAGTACAGATATCGCCAGTATTTGCAAATAGTATTATATTCTGTAAACTGCAATAAAAACAAGAAGCTTTCTTTTGTCCAAGGCCATAGAAATGAAAGGACATGCGGTACCAAAATGGTTTAAGTTTGCAGTCCCCAAGGTCACCTGTAGCTGTGAGAGGGCCCAAGAAAGGAAACGTCTGGAAGTCCAAGTTCCTGAAGGCAGGTCTGCCTTCCAGCAAGACTCACAGGCCGGAGAGAAGGGGGGACTCCCCAACATAGTCGGGGGACACGGGAGCTAAACAACCAGGGGGGGAGAAGGAGGGAGAGAGGGAGGGGGGAGCAGGCGAAGAGCCTCATTCATGTTCTCAGACATCTGCGTCTTCAATAGACTAGACCACGTTAAATTTACACCACCTCTTCCTCTCCCTTTAGAAAGACACAATTAAAGGAGTGGAGTCCACGGCGTAGAATTCTCAGGCTGATTCTATCTCCAGTTTTCCGTGTGCAACCCTAGGAAAGGCTGCGACCTCTAAAGGCCTTAGCTTCTTCCAGCCGTAAATAAGACAAATCAGACAGACGCCAGGACCCCTTTCAGGGCTAATATTCTCCCACTCCAGGGCAGCGAGAGCCTCTGACTCAGGTGGCAGAAACGATCACTCATCCCCTGTGCGCCGGAGAGAGCGGCTATTTCCAGTGCCGGAGCTTACAGAATTCTGCTCTAGCCCAAGAAAGTCCCCAAGATGAGCTTCAGGGACAGCACGTTCCAACTGTCCATAGAATAAGAATGTTCACTAAATAAGGAGCATATTCATCTGCCCAGAAAAGTTGGCATCTCTTTATCCCTTAAAATTAAATCAAATTCCCTTAAATTGTATTAAAACACTTTCTGATAATATAGAAATTCTTATACACTAGAGAAAATTCAGAAAATACTAAATACAATGAAACACTGAAAATCATTCATCACCCTTAAAAAAATACTAACAATTTTTTATATTTATACTGGGTAGATGCAAGTAGAGATGAACACACATACGCCTATTAGTATGCACACGTTTTTTCAATTGGATTAGAAACCTGATTTTCCATAGCAATAAAGCATGTACATGGTCCACATCATTAAATATTCTCCTGTATTGGTGGCTCCCAATCACCTTTCCTTTAGCTACTAGAGACCAAATGGATAAAGCGCACCATTTCTAGTAGGCAAACAGAGAACTAAGAATACATACTCAAGATTTTTTTTTGTTGCTAGAAAAAAAAAGGACGTGTTCATCGTTCAAATTATTTCAAAGTCAGGCACAACCAGTTAGCTTCCAAACCTCTTGTGAGCTTTGGTGCTTAGGACAACAAAAGTGAGCTGGACGGGAATTACAAATCACCACTTAAAAAGTGGCCAAATGTTGGTTGAATTGAAAAGGGCCAATCCATCTTACTCTGAGATGTCTGTGGTGTAAATGTGACTTTTAGGAGGGGTTTCTGAGGCTTGGCTCCTTCAGGCTCAGCTTACATGATATATTAGAATGTGTGTGTGGGTGTGGGTGTGGGTGTGTAGGAGAGGGGAGGCTTTTTGCATGCAGCCTGATGTTCTATAATATTTAACAGTTCTCAAGTGCATCACTTATCTGTCACCTGTCCCCAGGCCTGCCACCTCTCCTGCCCCAAACACCATGAGGAAGGGCCTGAGTCTGTCCTGCTCACAGCTGTACCTGCTACAGTGCCCAGCACAGTGGCTGGCACACGGTAGGGACTGGATCTTTTTTGAATGAATCATGAAAGCCAACGGACGACGTCCACACACGTCCACACAGAACATTTTACACAAACTTTCAGGGAGTTCATGATCCTAAGAAGATTACAAGCCTCATTCTAAGATATCCTACCTTACTGATAGACCAACATGTATTTATCCAAAGGCCGATTTTACGGACATATAGATCAAAGGTCGGCAAGCATTTTTAATAAAGATCCAGATACAAAATATGTCAGACTTTGTGGGTCATCCGACCTTTGCTGCAACCACTCAGCTCTGCCACCATAACGCAAAGGCACCCACAATTATGTAGATGAGCTGGCACATCTGTGTTCCAATAAACTTTATTTACAAAAACAGGCAGGAAGCCAGATTTGGCCTGCAGGTTGTACTTTCTGACCCCTGATATAGACAATTAAAAGCAGGACTTTTAAGATCCCTCTAAAATTCGGTATCTTTTTGTCATCAGTGGCCCTCACAGAATTGTTCCAAAGCCTTTCTGCTCACTGAAGAATTGTCTAGGTCCCCCTAAGGGTAATCATTCTACAAATATCAAAGGAGACAGCCCTTTTCTGGGGGAGAGAGTGAAGGTCATCACAAAGTACATTCTGCCACAAAGACTCTGCAGTGAGCAGATGCACCTGTACTCTTTAAAGCAGAAAAGAAGCCCTGTGTTAGTGTAACCTGCAAGGCTCTGATGAACAGTCAAGGGTTGGGTGGGCTCATTTCTAATCAGCTTGGGCTTATAAATAAGGAGCAATTAGCACATCATTGAGATGCAAATAATTTACACATTATGTAAATGCAACTAAATTGTCTCTAAAAGTTTGTTTTCTTAATTAGCTAAATATTTCCCCAGCAATATTTTCATGTTATTAATCCACTCAAGAAACAGCTCAGACAGTGCGAAGGTAAACTTCACCAAAGCTACCCACACAGCTAAGGAAAAAAAATTCTACAAGAAAGGGGTCCCAGCGAATAAAGAATGACCATTCTCTCAACCTGGGTGTTCTCCATGAAAAGGAACACAAGTCGGATGGTGTCGTGGCAGACTTCTGCCAAGGTTTGAGTTGAGGGAGGCAGCGGGAACTCCTGGCAGATCCTCCTAGTTTCTGGCCAGTTTGCTGGTCTGGCTGCCACCTCCCCATCCACCAGATCAGCAAACGGGATTCAGACACAGGATCCACCTGCTTCCCTTGCCAGGCTTAACAGGGACGACAGCTGCCAGTCCCAGAAGCTTCCCCTTGCCCTAACCTTTTTAGATCATGCATTCTGTGTTCTGTGTGTACATGTGTGTGAGAGACAGAGCTAGAAAGTGCACATGCACGTATGCACCCACATGCAGATTATGACCTGGGCACAGTTAATCAGTCTGGCATTTTCTCCAGATCCTTTCCTGGGGACTGTCAACCTAAGCAAAGGACAGTGGGTGCAGGCAGGCAAGGGCACAGGAGAGGAAGCCTAAGTTGCTGGCACGCTGCCCCAGGGCACCCTGTCCTCCAGCAGGAGACAAGCGAAAAGCCCTCGACAGGCTCTTGGCACTTTCCTCGTTTCTTACCTCTTCAGGCTTCTCTCTTTTCCTTTTTCTCCAAGGAAATGACACGGAGGACTCTGCGTGTCACTGCACAGAGAGCAGGAACGAGTGGTTCTAGGGGACTGAGAACCCAAGTTGGCTGCGATCACTCGCGGTGAAGCAGCCGTTTCTCTGCCCACATGCTGATGTCCCGGCCTGACCATTTCCCAGTTATGTGTCTTTGGGGATGTCCTTTGATACCCCCTGTGCCTCAGTTTCCACATTTGCCAAATGGGGATGATAGGATTACTGTGGAGAGCAGATGAGCACGTGGTATAGGACCTGTGTGGCACGTAACACACAAAACACAACCACGTTTCTATAGTTTCCACAATGAACTTGGATTGCATTTATAAAAATGTAAAAGACTAATGATGCACCTAGTACACCTAATCCATTCTTAAATCCAAAAGGGCAGGAGGCCCGTGGTGGGGGAGAAAAAATTAGATCATAAGATTTGGTGCAGAATTTTCACATACCATCAAATCCCAATTCTCCGTGTCAGCAGAGCAGAACCATGTCTTGGCTATAATGCAAACACCTTTTAAAATTCCACAATCATACTGACATTTTCAACTTTCAGAAAGGATCACCTGCTGTTAAAGATAATGGACACTTTCCGTCAATAAAAGGAGGGGGCAGGTGCCCTTTAAGATAGTCTATATTGGTTTGGAATACAAAGGCACTTTCTCTTTTTTTCGTTTCTTTTTTAAAAGTAGATTTACTCTTCTAATGTAGTTCATTTAATCTAACACTGATACCAGTTTGCCCCTCCTAAAAAATGTTGCCACCAGGGAGATGGGAATACAGTAGGCTACCAGCACCCCTGCAGCATGCTGGCTGCTTGTTTTATCCAGAGAAAACTATGATCGATTGATAGATGATACACAGACAGATGACATGTCATACTACACACACATATATGCATAAGTACATACATGATCAATATGTACTATATAACCAATGCTATTTTCATGAAGCCATTATGTCTCCATTTTCGGGTTAAATTTTTTCAAAAATTATACATATATGACTTTTAGAAATTCACCTGGGATAATGAAATCCAATGGCTTCACGAAATAGCATCAGGCAGCTAACTGCTGGGATGAACAGGTATCACTCTGTGGTGCCTGGATTTGTCCATAAACACAGGTAAGAAGGAAAATGACCAGGAGCAAAATTGGTTTCTGGGAGGGAAAAAAAAAAGCACAATGAATCAACCCATTAGACTGCAGCTCCCAGCAAGGGAAACACATCTCTCTCTGCCATTTTTTATTGAATTGGGGGCCACTGCATTTTCAAAGGATGGCTTTCTTTCTCTAAGGCTGTGGTCCCCACCCCCCGGGCCGTGGCCCAGTACCAGTCTGTGACATGTTAGGAACTGGGCCGGGCATCACAACCTAAGCTCCGCCTCCCCGCCCACCCCGTCCCCCACTCCCACCACCCAGATCCGTGGAAAAATTCTTCCATGAAACCAGTCCCTGGTGCCAAAAAGTTTGGGGACTGCTGCTCTAAGGAACCCAATAAGCATATGCCAAGACACCCAGCTGACTTAGCGAGGGCTCCACGTGGATTCCCAGTGCAGGGAGGCTGAATTCTCGAGCCCTCTGCTTTCTGGCACAGAAGCGTTGGGTCAGAAGGAAGGCTGACAGGCAAAGGTGTCTGTGCCCACCTGAGGTTGCCTGGAGCTAACAGAGCAAAGAAAAAATTGGTTCTGAGACATCGGGAATAAAAGAAATTAGAAATCAAATGGAGTGGGACTTCACAAATCAGCGTGGGGACAGAGAGGGGCTCTGTGTGGTGAGACCCTGAGATCTGACGCGCAGAGCAGAAACGTTTGCCAGGCTGGGAGCATCCTCTCTCATACTGGTCCCACTTTGGGACCACAAAGGACACACCAAGAATGGCTCAGTTCCTAATGGAAAACAAATGCCACTCAGCAGAGGTTTCGAGAGGGGAGCAACGCGCTGCTGGGAGCTTTGTATTCCTTCAGCTTCAGCTAAAGGCAGAAACCTCTCGCTGAAAATGAAGGCTCCGGAAGTAGAGATTCTCCCAGCGTTCAGATAAGTACCATCCTCTAGGGCAAGAAAGGGGCACAGGGCTGCAAGATGGATGGGCAGTCGTCCTCAACCCATCTGGCAGCTCCTATTATACAAAGCGAGGTGGGAGGCTGAGGCCGTGTGTGTACGTTGGGAGTAGCCTGTGTTGGATCGTAGTTGGATCGTAGAAGACTCAAACTGAGTCCAGCCCCAGTAAAAGATCTTTCCCAGTGGTTCTCAAACTTGAGCATGCAAAAACCAAAACAACAAAAAAATCCACAAAATATATTTGGGACGCTTGAGCAAAGTGCAAATTCTTGCACTCCATGGTAGACCTGGGCAGAGCTCGGGAGCCTGCAGCTCTGACTGGCACCCAGGTACCTTAATTCAGAGGAGGAAGATGGATCCAGGAGAACACAAAGGAAACCATTAGGAATGGATTCCCACGCTGGGCCCCCAAGAGCCTAGATGTCTTGCTGTTTACAGGGACTCTTCACTGGGGGGTTGTACCCTCATTTTACTCACCTTGCCCCAAATCGAACATACTGCCTTTTGCCAAGAATATGTTCCTCCTCTTGTAATCTCGTTTAGGATGAGATTCCAGTATCTCACAATCTTACCCATTTACTAAACAAGGAGCAACACAAGAGCAAGTGTCCGTGTGTGGAACCCACTCCGATAAATCCTGTTCTCAGTGGACCCAAGGGAAACCCACAGAGAGACTCGTCCCTGAGACGCTGGGTGAGCGAGTTGGGGATAACCTGTGATGTTCCACTCATGAGGGTCCCACATCCAGCCCAAAGCACATGAGCAGGAACACAGTACCCTACCCTGACATGGCTGCCTGGCACATTTTCCCAAAGTTACTGGAGTACAGTTATTGGAGTCTACTCTCCATAAACCATCTAAAAGTGGCAAGTTCTGACCTCCCCACCAACATTGGTCCCATATTATGCCACCGCAGCCCCCAGTTGCAGAGAAGCCAGGTCCTGGCTCAGCTGAGCTCACAGAATCGCCGGTGCCAGAGGCAGGCAGCGGGGGTGGGCTGCAGCTTGCAGTGTGCTTGCTGCCATGGCAACCCTCGATCAACCGATCAACCGGGCTGGGGAAGGAGGTGCTTTGCTTAATTGAAATCCAGGCAATGTTTTAGCACAAACATCAAGGAAGCTAGTGCTCAATTTGATTTTCTCCTGCCCTCTTTTCCCCCTCCCTTTCCATTCATGTCACTAAGTGGCTTGACACCATCCCTCTCCCTACAAAAAAAAAAAAAAAAACAACCCCAAAACCCACAAAAGATCTCCTAAGTTGAGGCATTCCATAAACCACTGAGCCTAAACACCCTCCCCGACACCACACACTCATGCACAAAGCAACCTAAGAGCCTAAGGTTCTCTGTGTTAGTCGCCTGCCCACCTAAAAGAAATTCTGTTTGCCCAAAAGACTCTCGAGAATGCACTGGCTTTGCCGTCACCACCTCACAGTCACATGTCTCACCTTTAACAAGACTGAGAATCACCTGGGGGGGGTTAAAATGCAGATTCCCTGGCCCCTCCCCCAGAGAGTTGGTTTTGGCAAATCAGGGACAAAACATAAGCATTTTTTTTCTAGCACCCCAGAGAATTCTGATTTTGGATAAAGGTCCCCCCTGTGAGAACTGTGGATGAACAGATTCAGGCTCTTCCAGTAGATCTGTCCTTTACAGGTCAGGCTGAGCCCAGGTAAAGGTGGACATCTAATGGCCTCACCACATAACCACGGACCGT
>JAQIFY010001187.1:0-14386 GCA_028533085.1 Varecia variegata | reverse complement strand
GAAGAAGGCAAACTCCCTCAGACCCGGCAGCAAGCTGCTGAGAGCGAAACCAAACAACCATTTTCTATGAAGATGATTCAGATAAAGACAATAAACTTATTGACCAAACAGCTTTAAAAAAAAAAAGTTTGGTTCTAGGCCAGAGGCTCCTCCTGGTCTAAACCACCCCAGTTTTCTCACCCGCCCCATTCCACCCCTCAGCTGGCCTTCCCTGGCATGTTCTTCCTGCCTGCTACTGGGATCCCTGGCAACCTCCACCTCGTCCACCCCGGAGAGCCCTGGGCCAGGGCCCCCTTAAAAGAGTCCCATTCCTCTAAGGCTCTGGTGGGAGACCCCTGCTCAGGGTGCCCCTGGGCAGTCGTCTCACTCGGTAAAACTTCAACCACCAGGTCTGACGTTCCACTGTTAGCACTTCATTCCTTGAGCTAAATCAGGGGTAGCAAATTTGCCTGCCAACCCCAATCAATGGGCAGCTATAGCAGGGGCATGCAGCCTGATGCTGAGGACTCTGGGTTCAGGGAAAGGAGTGGCAGGAGTGATTTGGAGGGCACAGTGGGTGCTGGTGGAAGGAATGATGGCATGCGGACAATGCCTGTACCATCTCCGAGTTAGACGTCACCCTGCCCGGCCTGTCGTTCAGAATGCACACCTGGGGAAGGAGAGGAGAAAGTGGATATGGAGGGTAGTCACACGCCGTGTCCTAATAACTCTTCCCAACCCATCACTAGGTGCCACTGTTTCTGCCTACAGGGGATAGAAATCAGAAAGGGGGAGCTAGAAGAAAATCGGCACTGCCATCCACAGCCAAGGGGCGGTCGCATGCACCGAGCATCTCCACTTCTACCGGGAGGCTCTTTCAGCTTTGCCCCTGGGGTGGGGCTGGGGGTGGGAGTGGATGGAGAAGCCCCGGGGTCTCATCTGGCCTCTGACCTAGGGCAGGGACCCACAAGAGGATGAGGAGAAAGGTAAGGCTGACCGGACACCGAGCCAGGTTGGCCGTATACTCCAGACTGTCCCACTCAGGCTGCCCAGACCTGTCACGTTCTGCAGCTGGTAGACGAGCAGGAAAGGACATAAAGGTTGTTCCCAGGGAGCCAGAGTCACAGCCATTACTTCCTTCCTTTCCTTCCTCCTCACTCCAAAGGCTAAATCCACACCCCAGGGATTCAAGTGAGAAATCATGGCAGTGGAACAAGCATGGGATTCTGGCGTTGGATGACCCAATTTCAAATCTAGGCCTTCAAAGGGCTGAAAGCAACCCAAATCATCATCCAAAGTGTGGTTAGAGGCTGGGACATCTGAGCCATGGAATACTATGCAATCATAAGAAAGAACGAAGACATTCTTTATGCTTTACTATGGCATCAAGGCCAGGATACATTGTTAAGGGAAAAAAGCAAGATATAGCACAGCATGGAGTGTCTGACAAGTCGTGAAATGGTGGGTAGCTGAGAATTTTATATCTATATATTCTTAGACAGAGAGAGGTGGTGGGGAGAGGAGAGGAGGGGGAGAGAGAAATAGGCATAGAGGGGGATGTATAGAGAGAGGAGAGGGCTTGAGAGAGAGAATAACAGGGGGAGATGGAGAAAGGACAGAGAGAAGGGATAGAGAGAGAGGAGGATGGAGAGAGGAGGAGGAAAAGAGAGAGAGAGAGAGAAGGCTAGAGACAGTGAGGGATGGGAGAATAGAAAGGAGAGGCCGAGAGAAAGAGAAGACAGAGTTGGAGATATGCCTCTGAAAGAAGACACAAGAAACTGATACCTTTGGTTGTCTCCATACAAAGTACCTGGGTGGCTGAGGTGGGGGCAGGGAGTTAGGATGAAAGATACTTATCACTGTATATCCTTTTTTCAACCTTTCGAATTTTGATACATGTGACTACATTGTTTATACTAATTAGAACCTTGATTTAAAAAACGACAGCCATCGGGTGTCGGGCAGATGTTGGGGGGGAGGGGATGGGCGTATACATACATAATGAGTGCGATGCACACTGTCTAGGGGATGGACACGTTTGAAGCTCTGACTTGGGGGGGTGAGGGGGCAAGGGCAATATACATAACCTAAACTTTTGTACCCCCACAATATGCTGAAATAAAAAAGAAAGAAAGAAAAAATAAATAAAAAATAAAAAACGACAACCAAGGACGCTGGCTTGGCCATCTTCTTTCTGTGGGGCCGCAGGCAAGTGGCCTCTTGGAGTCCTGATCTGTAGCAGGGACTGTTATTATCTGGTCTGTTTTGCGGAGCCAGGAGGTCTCATACGCCGATGTCCTAGCACCGTGTCTGGCACAGAGGATAAGATGCTGCCGCTGCTGCTATCAGAACCGCCAGTGGTGGATCTGAGTGATGTTGGAAGCATCCCCTCCCCTCTCTGAGCTGTTTTCTCATCCATCGCCCCAGGAGAATAAGGACCCACCTCACAGTGTTGGTCTGAGCATTCTCCGGGGAGTGCTAACCCCCCCGAGATGAACCCTGAATTAATGACCATTGCTTCAGAGTCAGTCCCTCCCTGGCCCTCGTACCTGGATGATCTGGTTGCCCCCTCCGCCGCCTTGCCCACCCGCCTCAACCCAAGTCAGGGGCGACAAAGACAGAATGTGCTGGAAGTGGTTACTTTATTGACTGGAAAAGGGAGAAGCTGTGATCAGCCCAGGAGGGAACACAGAGGCTAGAAAGGGGTGAGAGCAGCCGAGCTGGAGCCAGACACAGGGTCAGGCAGAAACCTACTCCTCAGGCTGGTGGCCACTGGAGCTGGAGGAAGAAAATCAAAATGACACCATCAACAACATTATCCGTCACATTAGACAAGAGTCCCCACAGCTTAAATCCTGGACCAACTCCCCTGCCCCACCCTGTCCTGCGTACCCACACAGCAAAGCCGTGCCTTGTTGGGGCTCTGCTTGCATTTTCCTACAGGTTCTAGATTCTCTTCCTCTGCTTCAGACCATCCCCAGGGCACACCTGGGTATCACGGTCCCTGCTGACCAATGTGGCTTTCCTGAGGGGCCATGGTCATTTATCTCCCTTAGAATCCCTCAACCAACAGGCAGGTCCACCATGCCTTCATTCCTTAGGTTAAGCTGAGATTAGCTGATCAAATAGATTTTATCTAGCCCCATTTTATAAGCCAGATAATTGTGGTTCTGGGAGGTGAAAAGGCTGGTTAAATGTCGGAGCTGAAATTTGAACCCGGATCTTCCTGACTGGGGAACCCACCCACAGGGGCAGCGCTCATGGAGGCAAGAGACAGCTGGCACGGTTGCAGCGCTCTGGGCCCTGGGGAGACCATGCTCCCTCGGAGGCACAAAGAGCACATCCCCTCGCTGGGCTTCCGTTTTCTCACATGGGCACTATTGGATCCCATCAGTGATCTTCGGGTTCCTTTGCTGAGAAATTGTTAAAGGTAGCACATGACAACAATGAGATTTCAACCCAAGGGCACTCACTAGTTCCTGCTCTTTCTGTTTCCTCTACCTGAAACAGCCTCCCCTCTGTACTGCACCAGACTACCTACCCTTCACTCACCTTTTAGGACTGGCTGAAGGTCACCTCTCCGGGAAGCCTTCCCCAACTGTCCCTGTGCCATCCTCTCCCTGCCCCCACCTGGGTGACATTTCTTCCAGTTTTCCACAACACTCAGGGTTGACTACAGGTAGTGGGAGTGTCACCCATCCATCCGCCTCAGCCTCTGGACTGCTAGATCTGGGCAGAGATGTGGTCCCCTTTCTGTCCCAGAGCTGGCACAGAGCCAGCGGCACGGCGCTGATTGCCCCATGGGCCAACTAAGCATTGGCTTCATTGTTTTATTTTTCCTTTAGTTCCTTACACTTACTTTATGACTTAATATTGTTTTATTTTAAACTATATAGGAGGCCCCATAACCTTTTGCTTTCAGTGCCAGAGCCACTAGAGGTGGCTGTATTGAGCCCTGGCCTGCCACCAAGTAAGTGCTCGACAGCTTCAAACACACGTTGGATGACCTGAGCTCAAGTCAGCTGACCTCGTGTTTGTCCTGCAATGCCAAGCTCTTCGGTGAAGCTCTCCACTGGCCATGCAGAGAGCTTCCTGCAGCCCTAACCCCTCCAGCCACTGTCCCCTTCTCCAGGACATAACTGCTCCCCCAAAACCCAGCCACTTATCTCCCCCTTGCTTCCCTCCTGGTCCAGGTCATCTCTCACCCAGCCTCTCGCAGGCGCCTCCAAACAGGTCCCCTGCCTCTGCCCCTGCCCTCTGCAGTCCATTCGTCACACAGCAGCAGGAGCGGGCCCTTTCCAAAGGTGCAACATCTCCGGGTCAAGACCAAAGTCTTTACGATGGCCAATATAATGACCTCATAAGGCTCCAAGTGAGCTGCCTGCTCCCTCTTACCTCGCACCCTCTCTCCTTATTCCCCTGCCCTGCCCCACCCGCTTCTGCCTCTGACTGGTCCTGCAGTGCCCAGGGGTGCTCCTGCCTCTGCACCTGCTGCTCCCCCCAGCACCCCCCGGCACATCCCCACAGCTCCTTCCCTCATTCCCATCAAGTCTTATCCAAATGCCACCTTCCGGGTGGGGACTTCACTGACCGTCCCATGCAAAAACTGCAGCTCTGCTCCCTGCCCCGTCCTTTTTACCCCCTTCTCTGCTTCCTTTTCCTCCTGGCACTTACCTGCCCACAACGTACTACAAAATCTGCTTGCTTATTTGTTGTTTATCACCCACTAGAATACAGACCCCATCATGGAGAGATTTTTGTCTAATTTGTTCACTCCTGGAACATCCCCAGCACCTAGAGTGGTGCGTGGCACGTGACAGATGCTCAATAGACATTTGTTGAGTGCATGAAAGTAAATAAATAGACAGACAGGTGAGCAGCCATGTGTTCGCCCAGGTTTTCCTTTTCAACCTGCTGCAAGTACCATCACACCTAGGCACGAATGCACCTCCTCTTCCCCCTTCACCCACCTCAGAAGTTGGGGGTGACACAGGACACCTTCCCGCAACCATTGCGGCAGCATTTCATCTTGCCAGGACACTGGCTGTCCACCTCGCACTGGTCCTGGCAGAGGCCAAGCTGGGGGAAGCTAGTGTCCACCAGGGGGCAGGAACCCTTCTTTTCTGGTAGAAAAAGGAGTAAGAGCCGGTAAGCAGAGGGATGCGGGGAGATGAACTGCATGTCTGCAGCGTGGCCCCCCACTGCTCCCCACTTGGCTTCACAAACAGCAGAGCTGCCTGCCTGGGTCCTTCCCAGGGGGCCCGAGCTGCTCTCAGGGGGCCCAGGAAGGCTGCCTGCAAATCGCCACTCCTGCTGCTGCGAGATGCTTTTGGAATCGCAGGACCTCAGTCTGAGCCCCAGCTCTGCCATTTTCTACCATTGTGGTGTAGGGCCAGAAATCTCCAGGGCCCCAGTGTCTTCAGGTGTCAGCGGAATCAGTGCCACTCACATCACGGGGCTGTCGTGAAAGCAGTGGAGGCAAACGTAATTATTTTTCCCTGAAAAATCAAACCAGGCTGTAATAATAATGAGGAATTGTGAACAGCGAACAACTTAATCAGCGCCTACTACGTGTGGGCATTATGTTAAGGACTTGACACATATTAGCTCCTTTAATTCTCACAATAATTCTAAAAGAGGGGGAGGGGTCTGTTAATATTTGCTCATGTCTGGATGAGGAAACGTAGGCACCGAGAGGTTAAGTAATTTGCCTAAGGTCATACAGGATTGAGGCGGGATTTGAGCCCCAGGAAATCTGGCTCCCCATGCATCGTGCTGCTGTGTGAACTGTAGAGTGCAGTGCATACGTGAAGGGTTACACACTCACATCTTCCCTCCACTCACTCCCACAGATCCACTCCCAGTTACGGTCACTCAGCACCACGGCCCTCTATGTGTACTCACCCACGCACAAACCACACATCCTTCCACTAACACACACACACACACACACACACACTAACAGCTAACACTGCCCAGATGTGCCGTTTACAATGCACTCTGCAAAAACTCATTATCTCCTTTAATCCTCACAAAGATCTCCTTTGTAGGGGATATTTCTAAACCTGTTCATATCAGAGATGAGGAAAATGGGGCATAGAGAGGTGAAGGGGCCACACAACACCACACTACTGGTCAGAAGTAAAACCAAGACCTGAGCGCAGCCTTCTAACTTCCATTTACACACACGTGCACGCGCACACACTCACGCACTACGCTACACTTCCTGAGTCAGGGATGGGGAGCCAGGCCCAGCCAAATATAAAACACAGGCACCAACTGTGTTACTGGCTGCAGGGGACAATGAAAGTGCCTGACAGAGTCCTCACTTCCTAGTACAAAGAAATCCGTTCTCTAAAAAAGGGCAGGAGCTGTCAGTACTGGGCTGCCCTGGGACAAAAGGGAATAAATAGGGAACAGTTTTGGAACAAAACATGCCACCGTGTATAGAGTATCTACTCACTAATGAGACACTTCACATGTATTATTTCATTGAGCCCTAGTGTCAATCCTATAAAATGTGGGATGATCGTTCCCATTTTGTAAACAACAGAGCAGAGGCTCAGAGAGGTAAAGCCACTTGCTCGGGATCACACAGCTAGAAAATGGCAGAACTAGGATTCAAACCTCCAGGCTCCCTCCCTGCCTCAGGAAGCCATCTGGCTTTGTCTCTCTTCCAGCCTCACTCTGTCCATCTGAGACAAGGGAACAACCTCTTCATCCATCTAACAGCAAAGTCCCCTTTCTTTGCCCCACCACCTCCGTCATCTGTCTGCCCCCTGCTTTCTCTCTCAACCTTCTGGTCCTCCTCTACTACGGTCCAGACCCAGAAGCTGCCCCTGCTGGGCCAGTCCTCCCTCCACTTCCCTCCTCCCTGCTCATGTGTGTCTGGGGTCTCTGAATTGCACACTTTCCCGGCCTATGCTGGCATCTTCCACGAAATGACAAAGAGGAGAAACCACAGGGGCTGTATTCCGGATAAAGACCAGTAGGTACGGTACCTGGTTCTGCCCAGGTCATATCCCTGCCCCTAATCCTCAGTTTTTCCTGGAAAATGTGAGGCTTAGATTCTATGCTGTCTAAGGCCACTTCCTGCTCTGATCTGAGTCCCCACAGCTTGTTGGAGACACTTGCGCACTAGCAAGTACCATACCTTTGACGGAGCACCCAAGCTCTCTGTCACTCAATCCCTAGCGTGGAAGAGATTGTTTTAAAGGCGAGGAAGGGGGAGCAGGTGCCCAGGGAGGAGTCCTGACTTTCTCCAAACCACTCAGCCAGTAAGCGGGAAACGCAAGCCCCTCACTGACTCCTGCGGCCACGAGATGGCGGTGTGACCTCGGGCAAGAACATTTCTCTCGCTGACCTCACTTCCACATCTTTAAGACGAGCTGGGCGCGCTCCTAATCTGTGCAGTCCCTTTCCGCCTGGAGGGAGGAATTTGGGGAGTCTCGCCCGGCCGGGCGCTCCCAGTCCTATCCTTCCAGGGCTGGGGGAGGCCCAGGGGAGGGGCTCCCCAAGGTCGGACGCCAGCCCCGGGCTTCCCCGCAAGCTCCAGCCGGCCCGGGGAGGAAACTGCGGCCCCTGATCCGCGGGCGCAACAATGTCCCGGCTGTGCGTGCCCGGAAGCCGGTCACGCACCAGAGAACCGAATCCAGCTAGGGGTGGGGGGCCTCCCTCCCCCTCGGCTGCGCTTCAGCGACGCCTTTGTCTCCCCCAGGGCGGGCGAGGGAGAGCCCGGGCGGATCTGGTTTGATCCGCCTTGACTTTCCCAGGGGTCCCCTGGTCCGGGGCGCCCCTCTTCCCGGAACCCGGCGCTCCCGCCTCCTCCCAGCGCCGCGCGGCCCCGCCCCGGCCCCGCGCGGGTCGCCGGGGGTTACCATTGGGCACAGAGCAGACGGTGGCGCAGCCCGCCTGGCAGCACTTGAGGTTGTCTGCACACTCGCTGTCGGACTGGCACTCCTCGGTACAGTTGAGGTCCACCTCGAGTTTGGGGCACACGCCCGTTTTCTCTGCTCCTGTGCCTGGGAGGGGAGGTAAGGGACAATCAGGGGTGGGGCACAGCCCCAGTCCCAGAGGATGCCCACTTCCAGCTCCAAGGGCCCCAGATCTTAACTACAAGGAATTGCCAGTCTCTGACCCTAAGGTCCCCCCTTAAGCTCCCCAGAGGGGCTCACCCCAGGCCAGGAGTCCCTGACACCTGGGAGTACAAGATTGCCCTAACCCTTGGCCTCAGAGTCCTCCAATCTCAGTCCTTAGGGAATCCCGCACCACTGAGCGTCTAGGTCTCTGGGACCTTGCGATGTCTAGGCAGAGCACACCCCAGTCCCCCAACCCCCCACAGCCACAGAGTATCTGCCTTCAGCACAGAGTCCCTCCTCCAAATTTCAGCCTTCGGTGGTCTCCCCACCTCCAGCACCTTGGACCTCACACCCTAGGCTCCAAGGGTCACCACCCTTAGGCTTCAGGGGTCCCCAAATTTTAGTCTTCATGTGTCTCCCCACTTCCGCCCCAGGAATCCCCACTTCCCCAGCCCCGGGAGAGGCTACGCCTCTGCTTGGCTCGGTCCAGACGGCTCAGAAGCTCGCGGCTCGGCCCCTCTGGGTGCCCGGCCTCTCCCCGCCCCACTCACCTGTGACTGCGGGGAGGCCGAGCAGCAGCAGGCCAAGGAGGAGGGCAGCGGGGAGCGGGCCGAGGCGACAGGCAGGCATGGTGCTACGCCGGGGCGGGCGGGGTGCAGGTGTGAGCGGCCGCCCAGGTGGGGGATTTAACCGCGCGCGCGGGGGTGGGGGGCGGGGGGCAGGGGCGGGGCCGAGCGGGAGGCGGGCGGGGGGTAAAGGCTCAGCGGGCACTGCGGTTGGGCTGCCACCTCCTGCCGTTTCATAATCCCCCGGGATCAGGTGTCACTCTTGGCCCCGGTGGGAACCAGGAACCGAAGCAGATTCCAGACCGGGAGCAGCTCGACCAGCCGCAGCCTGACCCTTGTCCACTCCTCTCTCCCTTCCTCCTGGGGCCTTAGCGGGCAGCGGGAGGCGCGGGCCCAGCCCCAGGGCTCCTGGATTCCCATCCAAGACTCTGGGGTCTCCTCGGAATGTCCCCGTCGGGGGTTGAGGAGGAAAGAGGTGATAGAGCAGGGGAGTAAGGGGCTGGATTTGGAGTCAGCCGGACCAAAGTGCGGACGCCCCTTTAGGGATTGGCGATGGCGGGCTAATGTAGGGTACAGGGCGCACAGCGGGGAGCTACATAAATAGAAGTTGTTATTAATAAGTGACAAGAAACAGGCCTGTGAAGACAAAACACCTCGCAGACTCAAGTCCTTTGGGATGTATGTTTCTCCCTCCCTCTCTTTGTCGTAGCGACACTGGACGGGGCTCTGTGACTGTGGCTCTTTGACTGCCCCAGGCTCTGTGCTACTTGTCTCATGGACTCTCTCCAGCAAACCTATGACCTGAGATTAAGGATTATCATTGTCCCTATATGACAAATGAGCTGGATGTTCAGAGGTTTGGGACTCCACTGCCACCCCAAGGTGCCAGGCAAAGCTGTACAGACAAGGTTTTGAACCCAGATCTCTTTCCCTCCAAGCCCTTGTTTGTTCTTTTCCATCGTAAATGCTCGTGGGGTGCCTATTATGCGACACATAAAGGGCAAGACACTTGGTGAGGAGAAAGTAATCAAAAGGAGCCCTCTGGCACTGGTCTTGGGTGACAGGGTGTGGCTTTGACTCCCGCCTCCACCACTTGCCACCTGAGGAACCTTGAATGAATCATTTCCCTCTCTGAGCTGCCATTTTGTCATCTGGAAAATGATGAGAACATAAATGCACGTTCCTGCCACGGAACAATTGTGCACTCATTGAGAGCGATGAGAGTAGGTCCACGCTGGTTGACATGGGAACCCCAGGCCTGGCACATGATGAGTGCTAGATAAATGGCTGTGAGTGCTCCATGCATGAGTGTCCACTGTGACTAAGGAGACTGATACCAAGCTTTAGAAGCCAGGGTGGTAAGTGCCAAAACAGGGTTACCCAGGGAGTTAGATAAGAAGTACCTTCAAACATCCTTCCTGCTCCAGTGATCCGAGGTCCTGGGAACCCCAGGAGCTTTGCCACTGGAGGCCAGAGGGGGTCTGGGGCAGTGATCACTGCGATGACAGGTGAGTAGGGTTTGGAGGTTTGAGTACATCCAGCCACTGTCCCCACAGATGGATGCTGGTACAAGACACCGAGAATGCCTCCTCCAGCTTCCCCTGCCCAGCCTGGGGACTGGAGACATGCCGTTGTTGGGAGGGGCCGGGGCTGTTTGCTCTGAGCTCAGAGAACAGTCAACAGCAATGAGAGCAGGAGGCAGGTGGGGACACAGTCCTGAGCAGGCTCCTGAAACCCAGTCTAGGGCACAAAGAGGACACTTTGGTGATCAGCGGATTTTAGCCTAACCCAGCTGCCTACTGGACATTCAGCCCCAGGCACTGCTGCCAGCAGCTTTCTTCCAGGACCTGTCCAGCTCCCCAGGGCCAGGAAACTGTCCAGCCTTGCCCCTCCCAGTCCCCCCTGGCCTCCCTGCTGATTGGCTGTCTCTTACAGGAATGTGGCTTAGCACCAGGCTGAGGGAGTGTAGTGGAGTAGGGTAGAAGGATGGAGAAGAAAGTTTTATCGGTCAGTGGCATCAGATGTTTAGTTTTTTTGGTGCCAGGCTCTGTGCTAGGTATAGTTATATATATATTCTTTATTGAAGTACAAAGGGCAGAAGCTTTAGAACCAAATGTACCCAGGTCCAAATCAAGGGTTGCCCACTTTCTGGCTATGTGACTTAGAGCAGCACTGGACTTTTTTGGATCTACATCTTCTTCCTTCGTAAAATGGGTATCATCCTGTCTTGTAGGATTATTATCAGGATTAAAGGGAAAAGCATAAACCAGAGGTTGCAATACTATATGTGGCTGGAACACAGATATTAAGAGCCCATACAGTACATTTTAAAAATTTAAATTAGTTGCCAAGATTTAAAAGTGGGGAATTTCACATAAAAATAAATCTCTAGGTTCTCTTGGAAAGAGTAAAAGATCTGGCTACATGGTCCTGCAATCTTACATAGCAATCATCAGCTAGAGCAGAGGGTCTCACAACTGAGTATAAATCAGAATTAGATTGTGGGATTCCCACCCCTGGAGTTTTGATTCACAGGTCTGTGGTGGCACCCTAGAACATGCATTTCTGACAGGTTTCCCGCTGCTGCTGATACTGCTGCTCAGGGGACCACACTTTGGAAACCATGAGCTAATTAGAGCTGCTTTTTTTTTTTATGAGGGAAGTATTCCCTCCAGTTTCCCATAATCCCCACCATTCCTTATTGTCTCACATGCCACGCCCCCCCCAACTACTTCCATTCATGGTACTAGCCTGGCCCCAGGAGGGCAGTTAAATTTGTGACCTCTGGGATGGGCACATAGTAAGTGTTCAGTGAGAGGTAGCTTGTTATTTAACAATCTTATGGATTAAGTATTATTACTCCCATGGAACAGACAAAGAAAGTGAGATTCTGCGAGGCAAAGTGACTTGCTGGGGGAAACACAGCCGACAAATTGGAAGGAAAATACTTGCCAAATTATTCATGTCGTCCCAGTTATTTCAATATTACACATGCACAAAACACATATATTTGCTCACACAAATCTATCTGGGGTTAACATACATGATACATACAAAAATTTGGACATGACTTCATGAGTCATGAAAGCACCCTTCTCACAAATCAACAACAGGGTGCAAGGTGAGAACTGTGGGAAGGGCCT
The DNA here is from genome assembly GCA_028533085.1 of Varecia variegata. Taxonomy (NCBI): domain Eukaryota; kingdom Metazoa; phylum Chordata; class Mammalia; order Primates; family Lemuridae; genus Varecia; species Varecia variegata. The sequence continues at coordinate 2,620 of JAQIFY010001187.1, read as the reverse complement.
AGCTAACAATAATACACAGGCTAGCTAAAAATAATGATAATAATTAGTAACTGTCCCCCTGCTTGCATATCTGTAATTGTCACTCCGGAGCCATGCAGCTAGTGGTCATAAAGATTCTTAACTTCTCCCCATAGCTGGTGTCCATAAAGATTCTTAACTTTCTCCATAGCTAACATCATCTTTTTGAAACCTAAAGGTAGTTTTTAAGATATCTTCCAGGCCCCGCATTGCAGTGGATTGGTTGACCCACCCAATGGACCAGAAACTTACTCACCTGGAATTGTGACCCCAGGGACTGAAACAACACAAGACGATTTCTACACCCCTATAATTTTGCCCCAATGAACAAACCCAACTGCCTAATCCCTTTCCTGTCAAAGTACCCTTAAAAACCCTGTCTCCCAAATTCTTGAAGAGGTGGATTTGAGAAATTTCTCCCGTCTCCCCACTTAGCACTATGTGGGATAATGACTCTTTCTCTCCCTTGTAAACCCTGCTGACTCAGTGTAGTGGCTTCCTCTTGGGCAGCGGACATATGAACCTCATTGAGTGGCAAATGAATACATATTAAAAAGTAATATTTGTCAAGGAAGAGAAGGAAGAAAGGGAAGGAAAGAAGGAAAGGTTTATAATGGGAAATGATGTCAGTCAGCTGCAGACATGCCTTCTCTAAAATGACTGTAAACAAGTCAATAGTGAAGATACAAGAAATCTCCAGGAATAAACAAGATGTTTTGAACTACACAATGGGGCAAAACAGAAATTAACTTGTGAGTAAGAGAAAGAGACATAAGAGAGGCAATGAGTGTGGAAATATATTTTTGGTAAGAAAGGTTAAACAGAAAGAAGAATAATATTATAAAGAAAGAATCTTGTATGGAATTTTTGTCCTAAAATGACTGGTTATTTAGGAAATGGGAAAGTTAGGACAAAACAAAGTTTTTAGGCATGTTTTGTAGATGGTCTGTGCAGGTTGGGATGAAGTTTATAAAGGGAATTTATGAAGGAATTTCCCATGTGTTCCAGTTGGCTATAATTAAAAAGAAAAATTTTAGTTAAAACAAAGTTTTCTTGAGATATTAATTTGCTCTTAATGAAATTACACAATGTACTCATTTGGATTCTATGACCTGTTCCCTTTTCAATTAAATAAAAATCGCACTACACAAGAAGCAAAGATTTTATGCTTTTTTTTTTTTTTTTTTTTTGAGACAGAGTCTCACTCTGTTGTCCGGGCTAGAGTGCCATGGCGTCAACCTAGCTCACAGCAATCTCAAACTCCTGGGCTTAAGCAATCCTTCTGCCTCAGCCTCCCGAGTAGCTGGGACTACAGGCATGCACCACCATGCCCGGCTAATTTTTTCCATATATTTTTAGTTGTCCAGTTAATTTCTTTCTACGTTTAGTAGAGATGGGGGTCTCGCTCTTGCTCAGGCTGGTCTCGAACTCCTGACCTCAAGCAATCCACCCGCCTCGGCCTCCCAGAGTGCTAGGATTACAGGCGTGAGCCACTGCACCTAGCCTGATTTTATGCTTCATCAAGATAATCCCTGTGTTCTCTGTCAGGTTTTGACTAATTAGAAAAACTAAATTTTAAAAAGGCTAAGGCTTACACCCATATAACTTCCTGTATTACCTTTAGAATCTTTTGAAAACTATTGCTCTAGGTTAAATAAATGACCCTTATTTTATAATGGCTTGTGATTCATCTGAACAAATGTTTCAAGCCTTTGATATTTGACAGGCTTTCCAAAAGCCAAATTCTAAATCCAGCCTTTTGACTTCAAACTAGCTTTATATAAATATATATAAACATATATATTAAGGCCACTGAAATTCTAAGGGAAACATTTTAATGAGACCTACCTGGCATATTAAAACCATACAGGAGGCTGGGCGTGGTGGCTCACGCCTGTAATCCTAGCACTTGGGAGGCCGAGGCGGGCGGATTGTTTGAGCTCAGGAGTTCGAGACCAGCCTGAGCAAGAGCGAGACCCCATCTCTACTAAAAATAGAAAGAAAATGATCTGGCCAACTAAAAATATATATAGAAAAAAAATTAGCCGAGCATGGTGGCGCATGCCTGTGGTCCCAGCTACTCGGGAGGCTGAGGCAGTAGGATCGCTTGAGCCCAGGAGTTTGAGGTTGCTGTGAGCTAGGCTGACGCCACGGCACTCACTCTAGCCCAGGCAACAAAGTGAGACTCTGTCTCAAAAAAAAAAAAAAAAAAATTTGAAAAAAAAAAAAAAACCATACAGGAAAGATTGTCAAATATGAAATGGTGTTTAACTGTCTTTGGATTATATTTGTATAAGTATGTTATTAATATATGTTCTAGCATTATAAAATATTGATATGTCTTGGTGTATGTTATCAGTAATAATTATGGTTATCATGTTAAATTGCTGTATGTCACAAAAATAACCAACTTTGTTAATCGTCTCTTTAGCCATGGCTAGTCTAAAACTTTTGTCATCCATGGTCAATTATTCTTTTACTTTGATTCATCTCAGAAAGTGGTTCTTTAAACTGGCTAAGTCCAAAGTTTGCTTCTTCAAGGAAAGTCATGGAAAGGACTGACAAGTTCTCTTGAATACAGATTTCTGATGATAACATTGAC
>JAQIFY010001186.1:0-14387 GCA_028533085.1 Varecia variegata | reverse complement strand
TATCACAAAAGAAGAAAATAATGCTACCAATAGAACTATATCCAGGGCCGGGCGCGGTGGCTCACACCTGTAATCCTAGCACTTGGGAGGCCGAGGTGGGTGGATCGCTTGAGGTCAGGAGTTCGAGACCAGCCTGAGCAAGAGTGAGACCCCGTCTCTACTAAAAAAATAGAAAGAAATTATCTGGCCAAATTATCTAGCCGGGCCTGGTGGCGCATGCCTGTAGTCCCAGCTACCCGGGAGGCTGAGGCATTAGGATCGCTTAAGCCCAGGAGTTTGAGGTTGCTGTGAGCTAGGCTGACGCCAGGGCACTCACTCTAGCCCGGGCAACAAAAGCGAGACTCTGTCTCAAAAAAAAAAAAAAAAAAAAAAAAAGAACTATATCCAATAATGTTTCTGACTCACTTTTCAACTTAAAATTGTTGATGTCTGTGTTTTCCACACAATATTGCCCTTCATGTTATTAAAAGGTTTGAGAACATGGCATTTCTTTAAAGACTTTTCCTATATAATCTACAGGGTATTTTCCCCCAGATTACTGACCTTACTAGGAAGTGCCCATGAATGGTTGCATGTATTTCAGGAGCAAATAATATTATAACTTTTTATGCTTGTAACTACCATCCTTTCTTAGGTTCCATAGAGCACTTGATTGTTGCTCTGCAAGAAAAAAAATGAAATTGTGACTATTTCTTCAAAGATATCTGCTCCTCTAGTATCAAATATATATACAACTGCTGTTTCCATATTTTTCTGCAGACACAATAACTTTTTTGTTTTAATGTTCAATTATGCTATAACCTAGGTTCATAATTAATATTTATTCATAGGAGAATCACTAAAATTACTTAATGCATCTAATTTTAGAGACTCATGCTCTACTGACTGAGCTAGCCAGGCAACCTTCAAATTTAAATCCATTGAATTGAAAGGAATGATCTATCTGTATGGAAATTGCAGCATCTCATTGACTAATTCTACTAGCCTGCTAGAGAGTTTATGAAATATCTAATTGATTTAATTGCTTGAACTACTTACTCCAAAGACAGAGTGTATCTAGAACTCCATAAAAAATACTCAGCACTTATTGTGTGCATAAGGCATTACTCACAACAACCTTTCAAGTTAGATTACTATTAGTTTCCCCATTTGTAAAACCAGACAACAAGGGCACAGAGGGGTTAGTAAGTTGTGGGGCAAGGACTCAAACCCATATATCTATCTCGAAGAGTTCAAAGTCTGAGTTTTTAACATATGCTATGCTGCTTTCAACAAGTGAAGCTATTTTGGCTACACTTTTGGTTTTCAGAAGATCTTATAGTTGATTAAAAAAATAATTCCCTAAAACTTTCCAGATCATGAAAGCACATAATGGGAAAAAAAAAAACCAACTCTGAATATAAACAAACAAACCATTTGGGCTGGTCAAGGTCTTGAGTGTGGGTGGAACCAGCCGAAGACAATGTGGCCCAATCAGAGCTTTCACCAAGTCTTGGTAATAAATGCCCTTGGCAAACAAACACCATCAGAAAAAAATTTCCAGTACCACTGAAGGGAAAAAATGTTGGCAAGGAATATGAACATGTGGTAACTTGTAATTATTCAGTTGAGGGGGAATGTAAACTCAGACTTACATAGACTGTGGATGCCAAACAAAACTATTATAATGAAATTCTAGGAGACCAAATGTAAATCAAAACCATGGTCCAGGATATAGCATTTCTCCACCAATGTATATACAGAGGTGAAACTGAATCACAAAGAAGGACAAAGCAAGTAATTATGTCAGCTATTTCTCAGAAAGAAATGCTAATAAAAATGAAACTGAGTTTGTTAAAACTCGATTGTCTGAAGCAGATGCATTTATTCTTGTTAGAGGATTTAAACAGTAGATTCTTGCTTACTTAAAATAGCCTAAAAATGTCCATTGACCAATATGAATGAATCTTAGGCTTTTCTGAACACCTTTATTTAAAAAATACAAAGCACAAGCTACTTAAACAATAGGGTATTTTATATGTTATAAAAGGGTGCAGTTGTATTTCACAGAGAATTTAGTTTCCCACGAATTAAATGACTTTCCAGATCATTGTTGTGATTAAGCCGTTGGGTTCCAAGAAAGTCAAAAGTAAAGCTTAGGCAACAGCCAAGTAAAGATGAATAAAATACTTGAACAGAAAAACGGTATTTGGAATGATGATACAAATCAATACCAAAGATTTTATTTCACTAAGTTGTTTAAACTAAGACATAGCTTATTCACTTATATTAGTACTGATTTTTAAAAATCCCTACATCATTTAGAAAGAAAACACTGTAGGATATTAAAAGACAATTAATTCGTTGTGGTAGAAAGACAATATTACAACTTAAAATTTTTAGTTATTATAGGTACATAATAGTTGGTATATATTTATGTATACATGTGATATTTTGATATGGCATACAATAACCAAATTAGGATAAATAAGCTATCCATCACCTCAAGCATTTATCACTTCTTTGTGTTATGAAGATTTCAATTCCACTCTTTCAGTTATTTTAAAATATACAATAATTTATTGTTGACTGTAGTGACCCTATTGTGCTGTCATATACTAGATCTTGTTCATTCTAACTATAATTTTGCACCCATTAATTGTCCCCACTGGTTGCCAAAGGATGGAAAGCGTAGTAGGGAGGGGGCAATATTACAACTTTTGTTTGAATTTTTAAATATTTAAATTATGTTTATGTTATATAAATAAAACATAGTTTATTACTTTTTGAAAGATGGATTGGCTCAGGAGTCCTCATGTGGTCCATGTGTCAGTCTGGAGGCTTTCCTGCCAGAAGGATGAGTTCCACCCTATGATGGATAACTTTATATGCAGACTCAGCTAGGCCAAGGTGCCAGACGTTTGGTCCAACATTACTCTGAATGTTTCTGTGAAGGTGTTTTTTGGATGAGATTAACATTTAAATAAGTAGATTTTGAGTAAAGCAGATTACTTTTCTTAATGCGAATGGACATTATCCAACCAGTTGAAGGTCATAACAGAACAAAAACTGACCTCTTCCAGAGCAAGAAGGTATTCTGCCAGCAAACTGCCTTTGGACTTAAGTTGCAACTCTTCCTGGATCTCCAGCCTGATGACCCACCTTGCAAATTTTGTATTTACAAGCCTCCACAACTGTGTGAGATAATGTCTTAAAATAAATCTGCCTCTCTCTCTCTCTCCCTCTCTCTCTCTCTCTCTATATATATATATAAACAATCTAAACAGATGCACACACATATACACATAAGTACACGCACACATCCTGTTGGTTCTGTTCCTCTAGAGAACCCTGACTAATGCACACCCATGAAGGAATTGAGAGAGTGGGGCCATCACTCATTTTCTGTCTCTCAGAAAAATAGGATATATTGCAATTTATATGTACTTAGCTAAATAGACTTACAGAATTTATTAATCAGTTTTTATCTAAAATCATCCTCACAAAATGGACAAGTTGCCTAAGAATATTAGGTTTTGTTAAAATTAAGCACAAATAAGCATTATGACACTTCATAACCACATTCCAAGGAAAAAGTAATAATCATGATCCCATTACTATGAGAAGTCTGTTATAACATTTAAATTATAAATAAATCGATTTGAAAAATGGATTTACATTAATGATGAAGCATTTCTTAGGTATATACTGTGCTAGAGAAAAATAACTCAAGATTTTTAAAAAATTGATATTTGTGTAGTTTTTAATTAAATAGCAAGGAATATGTATAAAATATACTTTAATAAAATGGAGGATCATTCAAAAATGTTTGGACACTAATTTTAGATGACTGTCAAGCAGAATAAGTTTTTTAAAAAGTTGACTAGCAAAACCAAATGCCTTTTAGAAGGAGTAGACAGTGACTGGAAGGCTGTGCAAAGGGGCTTCTGGTGCTGGTGATGTTGTTTCTTGATCTGGGCATGACTCTCTGGGTGTGTTCAGTGTATGAAAGTCCCTTAGGCTGTGCTCTAGGAACAGGTACTTTTCTCTATGTTTATTAAACTTCACTAAAAAAGTGTAATAAGGCCAGCAGCAGTGGTTCACACCTGTAATCCTAACAGTTTGGGAGGCCGAGATTGGAGGATCTCTTGAGGCCAGGAGTTTGAGACCAACCTGGTCAACATAGTGAGATACTATCTCTACAAAAAATACAAAAATTAGCTTAGCATACCTGTAATCCAAGCTACTCAAGAAACTGAGGCAGGAGGATCACTTGAGCCCAGGAGTTTGAGGTTGCAGCAAGCTATGATGATGCCTCTGTTACACAGCCTGTGTAACAGAGTGAGACCCTGTCTCAAAAAAAAAAAAAAAAATTAGCAAAAAAATGGCTTCAGAACTGGAATACATGTCTCTATACAAGTTCTGAAAGAATAAATGAGGCTATTTGCTATATCAACCAATTATGACTATAAAGGAAGAACATAAGATGCAATTATCTTGAAGTGTCTCTGTCAGATTTTGGTATTACAGTAGTACTGGCATCATAGTATGTGTTGGGAATTATTCTTTTCTTTTCAATTTTCTTCAAAGACTTTTTAGAGGATTAGAAATATTTCTTCTTTAGATATTTGGTAGAATTACCCAAAGGAGTTATTTTTTATAGAAAGGTTTTTAACTATAAATTCAATTTTTAAATAGATATTGGGCTTTTCCTGTTATTTACTTCTTGAGTGAGGGTTGGTAGACATTCAGTGATTTTTCCCTTTCATCTTAGGTGAGTTTATTGACACAAAATTGTTCTTGAACAACATTTGCTTAATTCGAGTTTCATTTGCTTTTATTTTTTCTAGTTTCTTAATGTAGAAAAAAAAAGGCCTCTTAATTTGAGGCCTTTTTTCTTTTCTAATATAGACATTACAACTATAAATTTTTCCCTTAAGTGCAGCTTTAGCTGCATTCCACATTTGCGTTCAATTCAAAATATTCTCTGATTTTAAAAAATTCATTCTTTGACTCACAAGTTGAAGTATGCTATTTAATTTCTAAATATTTGGGATTTTTCAGGTATCCTTATCTTATTGATTCAAATTTAATTCTACTATGGTTGTATAACATATTTTGTATACCATGAATATTTTCAAGTTTGATAAGACTTGTTTTATGGTCCTAAATATGGTCTATCTTGGTAAATGCTTAATCTGCACTTGAATATGTATTTTACCATTTCTGGGTGAAGCATTCTTTAATTTTCAGTAAAATCAAGTTGCTTAGTAATATTATTCAAGTGTCCAAAATACTTTTTGATTTTCTGTGTACTTGTTGTATCAGTTATTGGGAGAGGTATGTTGAAATCTCCAACTATAATTGTGAATTTTCCTATTTTCCTTTACAGATTTGTCAGTTTTTGCTTCATGTAATTTGAAGCTCTGTTACTAGTTTTAAAAACAGAGTGGTATGTCCTTTTTATTTTAATTTTTTATTTTTAATTATTTTGGGTATCTAATGGTTGTATATATTTATAGGGTACTTGTGATGTTTTGATACAGGTATACAATGTGTATTAATCATATCAGAGTAACTGTAGTATCCATCACCTCATGTATTTATCATTTCTTTGTGTTAGGAACATTCCACTTTCACTCTTTTAGCTATTTAAAGCATACCCTAACTTATTGTTGACTATAATTACTTTGGACTATCAAATATTCTTCATCCTATCTAACCGTCTAATTATATTTTTGTACCCATTAACTATCCCCACTTTACTCCCCCTTCCCACTACCCTTCTCAAACTCTGGTGATCATCATTCTACTCTCTGTCTCCATGAGATCAATTGTTTTACTATTTAGTTCCTACATATGAGTGAGAACATGTGAGATTTGTCTTTCTGTGCTTGGCTTATTTCACATAACATAATGTTTTCCAGCTCTATCCATATCATTGCAAATGGCAAAATTACATTTTTTATGGCTATATGATATTCCATTGTGTATGTGTATATATGTACCACAATTTCTTTATCCATTCATCCATTGATGGACACTTAGATTGATTTTAAATCTTGGCTGTTGTGAATAGTTAGTGTTGCAATGAACATAGGAGTGCAGATATCTTTTCAATATACTGATTTCCTTTCTTTCGGATATGTACCTAGCTGGGTCATATGGTAGTTCTATTTTTAGTTTTTTGAGGAACCTCAATACAGTTACACATAATGGTTGCACTAATTCACATTCCCAACAGTGTATAAGGGTTCTCCTTTCTCCACAGCATTGCTGGGATTAGTTGTTGCCTGTCTTTCTGATAAAAGCCATTTTAACTGGGGTGAAATAATAGCTCATTCTAGTTTCGATTGGCATTTCTCTGATGAATTTTTTCACATACCTGTTGGCCATTTGTATGTCTTCCTTGGAGAAATGTCTACTCATATCTTTTGCCCATTTTTAATTGGATTATTTGATTTTTTTTCTTATTGAGTTGTTTCAGTTTCTTATATATATTCTAGTTATTGAATATATATACCCTTGTCGGATGGGTAGTGTGCAAATATTTTCTACCATTCTGTGGATTTCTTCTTGACTTTGTTGATTGTTTTCTTTGTGGTATAGAAGTTTTTAAGCTCAATGTGATCCCATTTGCCCAATTTTGCTTTGGTTGCTCTGCTATTGGAGTATTACTTGAGAAATCATTGCCCAGTCCAATGTCCTGTAGCATTTTCCCAATGTTTTCTCTTAGGATTTTCATAGTTTCAGATCTTGGATTTTAATCTTTAATCCATTTTGATTTGATTTTTTGTGTACAGTGAGAGATAAGGATCTAGTTTCATTCTTCTGCATGAGGATATACAGTTTTCCCAGAACTATTTATTGAAGAAACAATCCTTTCCTCAATGTATGTTCTTGGCACCTTTATCACTATAGATGTGTGGTTTTATTTCTGCATTCTGTCTTCTGTTCCATTTGTCTATGTGTCTATTTTTATGCCAGTACTATGCTGTTTTGGTTACTATAGCTCTGTAGTATGATTTAAAGTCAGGTAATGTGATTCCTCCAGTCTTGTTCTTTTTGCTCAGGATGACTTTTGTGGTACCACGTAAATTTTAGGATTATTTTTTCTCTTTCTGTGAAGAATATTATTGGTATTTTGATGGGGCATTGCATTGAATCTGTAGATTGCTTTGGGTTGTAAGGACATTTTAACAATATTGATTTTTTTCCAATCCATGAGCATGGGATGTCTTTCTATTTTTTGTATGTCCTCTTCAATTTCTGTCATCAATGTTTTATAGTTTTCATTGTAGAGATCTTTCATTTCTTTGGTTACGTTTACTCCTAGGTATTTAATTTTTTTATAGCTATTGTAGGTGGGATTACTTTCTTGTTTTCTTTTTCAGATTATTTTCTGTTGGCATATAGTTGACATATAGAAATGTTACTGATTTTTGTATGTTGATTTTGTATACTGCAATTTTCCTGAATTTGTGTATCAGTTATAATAGTTTTTTTTTTTGTGGACTCTTTCAGTTTCTCTTGATATAAGATTATGTTGTATGTAAACAAGGACAATTTGATTTCTTCCTTTCCAATTTGGATGCCTTTTATTTCTGTCTCTTGTGCGATTGTTTTAGATAGAACTTCCAGGAAGTACTATGTTGAATAACAATGGTGAAAGTGGGTATTCTTGTCTTGTTCCAGATCTCAAGGAAAGGCTATGAGTTTTTCCCTATTCAGTATAATACTAGCTGTGGGTCTGTCATGTTTGAATTTTATCATGTTGAGATATGTTCCTTCTATATCTCATTTTTTGAGAGCTTTTATCATAAAGGGATGTTGAATTTTATATTAAGCTTCAACTGAAATGATCGTACAGTTCTTGTTCTTTGTTCTGTTGATATGATGCAGCACATTGATAGATTTGCATATATTGAAACATCCTTATATCCCTGGTATGAATCCCACTTGATCATGATGAATACTCTTTTAATGTGTTGTTTAATTTGATTTTCTAGTATTTTGCTGAGAATATTTGCATCTACTTTCATCAGAAATATTGGCCTATAGTTTTCTTTTTTGGGGGTGTCTTTTTTGGTTTTGGTATCATGGTGATACAGTCCTTGTTGAATAAGTATGGAGGTATTCCTTCCTTCTTGATTTTTTGGGATAGTTTAAATAGGATTGGTATTAGTTTTTCTTTGAATGCTTGGCAAAATTCAGCAGGGAAGCCATGAAGTCCTGGGCTATAAGATACTTTATTTTACTATTGCTAAGCTGGTACCCAAGTTGCAAGACAAAGTTCTTTGTACGCTTCTCTTTCATTTCCCTAAGCAAAAGAAGACTCCCCCTGACCTACACTGCCTGGAGTTAGAAGAGGGGTGACACATGCATTTGCTTGGCTGCCACTGCTGGTCTCTCACTAGGTTACATGCACCCCAAGACCACTGGCTCCAAGCCAGCACAACCACAGGACTTGCTCAAGGACTGAAGTCTTCATGTCTTGACTACCTTACAGATGTATTCTAGGCCCCAGGTCACTTTTGATAGCTGGTGTTGGAGCTATCCAGAACTCAGGTTGTTACCACTAGGGTAGAGGATTCCCCTCTGGCTGAGCTGGTAATCTAAATGGTCCCACCATGGGCACTGATAGATTTCTGCCCTGTGTTGTGTTCCCATGTGACATGGCAGCCCTGAGTTTCAATGCAAAGTTCCACAATCACTTAACTCTCTTTGCCCTGGGCACACAGATTCTCTCTCCACCTAGTGCTTCCAGGGAATGGGGAAGGGGTGGCATAGGAAATGTAAGACTGTCTTTTCTGCCCTCTTCAGTGCTTCTTTCCTTGAAATAATGTTAAAGTCAGGTTTTGTGATCATTCACCTGATTTTTCATTCTTCTGAAGGTGTTTTCTTGTGCAGATAGTTGTTGAATTTGGTGTTCCTGTGGAGAGATGATTACTAGAGGGTTCTATCTGGCCATCTTGCTCTGTCCCAGTTCTCTATCTGCATGTCCTTTTGATAAACTAAGATTTTGCACCATTAATAAATGGCCTTTTATGTTCCTGCTAATATTCTGTACTCTAAAGTCTATATTATCTGATATTAATATTAGTGATTAATGCTAGCATGGTATATCTTTTCCAATATTTTAACTTTAGTGTTTTTATATACAAAGTGAGTTTCTTCTAGGAAGCTTATATTTGGGTCTTGCTTTTTTGTTTTGAGTACAGCTTATGACTTTTAACTGGAGTGTTTAGACCATTAATAATTAATGTGAATACTGATATAGTTTAATGTTAGTCTACCATCTTATCATTTGTTTTATATTTTTCTATATGCTCTTTGTTCCCCTTAGTGAATTTTCTAGCTTCTTTTGGATTTTTTTATTTCAATTTATGTACTTTTTTAATTTACTAAGCATAACTCATGTGTGTGTGTGTTTGTGTGTGTGTGTTTGTGTGTGTGTGTGTGTGTGTGTGTGTGTATTCCTTTAGGCTTCAAAGTATACACGTTTAACTTATCACAGCTTTCCTTAAATATACATCACTACATGTATAGTACAAGAACCTAACAGAAGTATACTTTCGTGTCTCCCCTCCTGGCCTTTGTGATATTGTTATCATACACATTACCTCTACATATATTATAGATCTTACAATACATTTACTGTTTTTTCTTTAAACAGGTTTTTAAAAGACATTTTAAAAATAAAGTCTTTCTAATTATTTATGTAATTATCATTTCTAGTGTTTTTCATTTCTTTGTATAGACCCATATTTTCATCTGGTATCATTTTCCTACTCCTGAAAAAAATTTCTTTAATATTTTTTATAATCAAAAGTCTGCTCATGATGAATTCTTTCAGCTTTTTTTACATCTGAATAAGTCTTTATTTGCCTCTGTTTTGAAAGATATTTTCCTGGGTAAAGAATTCTAGATTGGCAAGTTTTTTAATTCTTCAATTTGTGCTCTATAATCTATTTCATCTCTTTAATTCTTACCAAACTAAATCTAATCTCTAGTGCTTAGATTTTCAGACTCATTCTGTTATTTTAATTGATTGTCACACTACATGTAAAAATTAACACCCAAATGCTGGCCTACTATTCTTCCTGATTTTGTGTTTATACTTCTTCCTTCTCTTCAGTGTGGCCTCCTTTTCAGACTGATTTCTTTTTCTTAGCAGTATGCATTTAAATTTCCTCTGTATCCTTTCATGGCTTGATAGCTTATTTCTTCTTGTCACTTAATAATATTCTGTTGTCTGGATATACCCCAGTTTATTTTATGTTTGCCCAAACTTGGAAGTAGTCAAGATGTCTTTTATTAAGTAAATAGATAAATAAAGTTTCTGTGAATATCCATGTGCAGGTTTTGGTGTAGGCATAAGTTTTCAACTCATTTGGGCAAATACCAAGGTTGTGGTTATTAGTGGAGGCCATGCTGAAACTATACTGGGAGCTGGAATAGCACATGGGCCAGTATTTGGACCACACTGGTGGCAGTAGTGAGATGAGCATGCCTGTCCTTGGGGTCTAGAGTGGTATATGCTGGCACTGGTGTTAGCAGGTTCAGGCATGTGAATTCTTAAGTCTCCAGGTGTCTTGTTGAGATGCCAGTAGTGACACTGGTAGGCCAGGTGGGTGGATGGGTTTTCAGACCCCTGGCCAGCAGGCCTGATGTGGATATTTGCAGTAGCAGTGGTGGGACAACCCTCTGGGTTCCAAGTGGTACACGCTGTGTTAATGGTGGGCTGGGCAGGCCAGTCTACGGGCCTGCATGTGACATGTGCAGATAGTTATCAGCTGTGGTGGTAGTAGCATGTTGAGTGGGTCCAAACTCAGACCCCCAGGAGGAGTGTTCAGATGCCAACCATGTGGATTGGTCTAGGTGATCCCTAGGCCCTTGTACTGTATGCTCTGGCATGGAAGATTGCTGAAGCCAGGCTAAGTACAATTCTCTTCTGCTACCCTGATGATGCATGCAGGTGCAGGTGAGGTGGAGTGATCCCCAGATGCACAGTGGAATGTTCAGGTGTGCATCAGAAGCAACTGCACTGTGGCCCTCCTACTGGGGAGAGTGGGCTTGCTTTCAGTGGCAGCAGACATATGCAAGCAAGTGGGAAACCCATTCTTTGCTTGCAGTTCAGTCATGGCAGTAGCAGTCACACTTGCCTTTCACTTTATTCCCAGCAACAGCAGCCCACAGTGATGGCAACTGAAGATAGGGGACTCTGGGAATGTAAAAATACATGGTGGCTCCACTGCCTGGAGCAGTGCTATCACGTGGCTTCCAGGCAGTTCCATATGTTAGTTTTGGGGCCCAGGAGGGTTGAGGGGCTCTCCTATGACTAAGATTCCATGGTAGGACTGTCACAGGAGTCCTAGGATTGGTAAAAATCCCAGCTGATCCTGGCCAAGCAGGCTGTCTTGCTTCCTTCTCCTTCTCCTTTCTTGTTTTAGGTGTTTCCTGTCACTTCTCTGTTGAATTCCATTGTTCTCTCTTTGATGATCTATTCAAAAAGGGTGATTATCTGCTCACTATTTAGTTCTTCTTGAGTGTGAGATGTCTCTATTCAGCCATCTTGAAGCTCCTCCCCTGTTATTAATTTCTACTTTAATTCCATTGTGGTTTTAAGGAAGACCACAATTTATGAGTTCTATTCTTTAAAATTTGTTAATGTGAGTTTGGCCCAGAGTGTGGTCTGTCTTGTTGAATGTTTCATGTGAGCTTTAGAAGAATATGTAATCTGCTACTGTTAGATGAAATCGTCTACAGATGTCAATCAACTGATGGTGCTGTTGAGTTCAAATATATTCTTACTGATTTTCTGCCTACTGGATCTATCAATTCATGATAAGGAATACTGAGGTCTCCAAGTATAATAGAGGATTTATCTATTTCTCTTTTCAGTTTTATCCGTGTTTGCTTCACATTGTTTGACCCCCTCTAGTTAGGTACATATACATTATGGATAGTTATATCTTCTTCAAGCATTGATCCTTTTATCATTATGTAATGGCCCTCTTTATCCCTGACGATTTTGCTTGATCTGAAGTCTGCTCTGTCTTTAATTAATATAGCTCTCTTGTTTTCTTTTGATTAGCATTAGCATGGTATGTTTTCCTTCATCCATTTACTTTTAACCTATAGGTGTCTTCATATTTAAAGTTGGTTTCCTATAGACAATACATAGTTGGGTCTTATTTTTTGATCCCTTCTGACAATCTCTTTTAATTGGTACATTTTTACTATTGACATTTAAAGTGATTAATAATATAGTCACATTGATATTCACCATATATGTTACTGTTTTCTGTTTGTTGCCCTTGTTCTTTGTCCCTATATTTGTCTGTCACTCTGTCACATGTTTTCTGTCTCTTGCACTTTTAGTTGGACATTTTACATTATTGCATTTTCTATCTTTTCTTAGTATATAGATTATATGTATTTTTTTTACTTTTTTTAGTGGTTGCTCTGGAGTTTGTAATATACATTTACAGCTAATCTTAGTCCCCTTTCAAATAAGACAATATTACTTCATGGGTACTATGAGTACCTTATAATAACAAAATAATCCTAATTACTTCCTCTTTTCTCTTGTATCATTATTGTCATTCACTTTATTTGTACATGAGCTTACACATAATTACATATATATATGCTTATGTGTGCATATATATACATAAACATATATAATTAATACATTGTTGCTATCATTATTTTGAACAAAGTGTTACCTGTTTGATCAATTAATAAAAAGAATAATAAAATTTTTTATGTTACTTTCAGTTATTCATTCTCCAATGTTCTTCCTTTATGTAGTTTCTGACTTATATAAATTTTCTTTTTCTTTTATGAGTTTCTTTTATTATTCATTGCAAGGCAGTTCTACTGGCAACCAAATTCTCTCAATTTTTGTTTGAATGAGAAAGTCTTTATTTCTCTTTCACCTTTAAAGGATAATTTCACAGGATACAGAATTCTAGGTTGGTGAGTTTTTTTTTTTTTTTTTTTCTCTCAACACTTTAAATATTTCACTCCACTCTCTTCTTCCTTGCATGATTCTTGAGGAGAAGTCCAATGTAATTCTTTGCTTCTCTATAGGTAAGATTTTTTTCCCAGCTCTGGCTTCCTTCAGAAGTTTATGTTTACCTTTGATTTTCTGAAGTTCGAATATAATATGCCTAGGTTTATTGAGGGTTTTTTTGTTTTCTTTCCTTTGTTTTTTTTTTTTTGGCATTTATCCTGCTTAGTGTTCTCTGAGCTTCCTGATTCCATAATTTGGAGATGTTCACAATCATTATTGTTTCAAATATTACTTCTGTTCCTTTCTCTATTTCTTCTGCTTCTGGTATTCCAATTATATATATTTATATCTTTTGTAGCACTTTCACAGCGCTTGGATATTCTGTGTTTGTTTTTTCTCCTTTTTTTCTTTGCTTTTCCTTTGTTGAAATTTCTATTGTCATATCCTCAGGGTCAGAGAGTCTTTCTCCAGCCTGCCCAGTCTACTAATGAGCCCATTAAAGGCATTCTTTATTTTTGTTACAATATTTTTCATAGCTATTTTTTGTGTTTTTCTTAGAATTTTTCTCCTTGGTTACATTATTCATCTCTTCTTGCATGCTGTCTCTTTTTTCCACTGAGGTCCTTAGTATATTGATTATAGAGTTTAAAAATTCCTGGTCTTATAATTCTAACATTCCTGCCATATTTGGTTCTGGTTCTGATGCTTATTTGATTTCTCCACACCATATTTCTTGCCTTTTAGTATACTCTGTAATTTTTTGTTGTGGGGCAAACATGATGTAGTGGGTAAAAGAAACTGCAGTAAATAGGCCTTTAATAACATGGCGTAAGTTGTGTGTTGCGGGGAGAAGAAGCATTCTATAGTCTTATGATCAGATCTCCACGTTTTAGTAAGCCTTTGCTCTGAATGAACTTCACAAGTGCTTTTCAGGTTTCCCCCCACATTTATATGGGATAGGATGGCTAGAAGGAGCTGGAGGTGGGTATTTCTTTCCCCACATGGAAGGTTAGAGCCACCTGGAGTTAAGTATTCCTTTTTCTTTGTTTTTTCAGGCTCTGATAAAGTCCTAGTAGGTTAGGCCCTGGTAAAAACATTTCTCCTGAGGGCAGTCCTCATTAGGAGAAACAGAATGCTCTAGGGTATTTCAAAAGGATTACTTTTCCTCTCCCCCTGCTGGAAGCAAGAAAGGCTTATTCTCCAATATTCATTGTGCTGACCTTGTAAAGATCCTCGTGGTAAAATTCTCAAAAGTATTTGGGACTCTCTATGACCAGGTATCCTGAGAATTTTTAACTCTCAGGCTTTTCTACGTTGAATGTTCAGCAATTTGTCAATTGTGATTCAGGTTTTCCTACCTCAGTGCTGGTTCCTGAGGAAGTTTTTG
>JAQIFY010001185.1:0-14389 GCA_028533085.1 Varecia variegata | reverse complement strand
GGAGTCTTTCCCTGGGCTATTTGGTTCTCAGTAAGGCAGGCCCATACCTTTTTGCCTCCTCTATAGAGAGAGCAATATGCATTAAGCTGCAAAGTCACCTTCCAAAAGTGAGAAAGGGATTAGATTGCTGCATCAGAGCTGTGGAAGTATTTGGAATGTTTTACAAATGGTTGCTACAACGACAAAAAAGGTAATTACAAAATGTGTACATCACAACATGCTTTTTAAAGACATTTTGCATTGTGCTCACATTCCCTTAAATGTTGTTCCCAAAGGTGCTCAGCCTCTAGCCCAGCTGGAATCCCTGGGAAGAGGCAGAGACAGTTTGGCGAAAAAGATGTGGTGGGTGGGGTGGAGGATGGAGGGGGATGGCGAAAGTAGAAAGCAGCCTTCCAGTTAAAGATCAGCCCTCAGTTTAAAGGTCAGCTTCGGGCAGGCTGGCCTCAGGCGGAGTCAGGGTCAGAGGGAGAAGCGGCGGCAGGGCGGGACTGGGGTGCTCTACATCTCATTCAGGTCAAGCAGAGTCTGGTCCAGCATCCTTTGTGTACAGAGGTGCTCCTCTTTGGTACATTTCAGTTTATCTAATGGGGGTAAAGGAGAGAAGTTACAAAAACTAGTAGTAAGTTTCAAGGTCTGCTCACTCTGACACTTGCTCCTGTCGCAGGGAAGCTGCAGACTAATAAAGCAGCTGCCTTCTCAGCCACAAAAGTAGCTATTATATCACTCAATTTTGCAGGGCCTCTATCTTGCCTACTGAAGTGGCAGGTGTTGCTGTGTTTCCAGGGGAGGGAGTTAGGGCCCTTATCAACCATTTCCTTTTCCTCCCACACCCAACCAAGGCTTTCAGCTTTCTGTCTCTGAAGGAGCAAGCATCAGCCATCCACTCTCCTAGGCTTTGCCTACAGGACAATACCTTCTTAAAATGACTCACTGGAGTTTAACCATTGCAAACAAGGACAGGCAGAGTAGAAACAACAGAATCTCAACTTGAAAAGAGCACAAGAAGATCCTCGCATGTTACATGCTTTCTCCAAAAAGTTAAGAGGGGACAGGAGTAATTGGTGGGATAAATAAAAGTCCTCATAGCTAAGTCAAAGAACCTCTAAAGAAAATAAAGCCAAGAACATGACTGAAACATATATATATATGCAAAACCTTAATTGAGATTTTTGTAGATCTACTGTCTAGAACTAGCCTGTGATAGAGTTACTTGCAATTAAACATAAAACCAGGAAAAGGAAGCAAGAGGGAAAGTATCAGGAAGAAAACCAGAGGCTGAACACCAAGAACAATCTAATCTGCCTAGCAAGCAAACCACTCTAACTGCTCTAGGGCAGTGAGGAAAATACTCAAATCTTCAACTCAGAGAAGGCGATGGCAACACAGACCCATATTCATATCCCACACTCTTTTCTTTCCCTTCCCTTTTTGCCACCCAGTCAGAAGGGCCCATCCCTGGGCCTGCAGATGAAGCAGTTACAACATCTTGTCAAGTCAGTCCTTTTATTGTTAGAAGACATTCATGCAACGGAACATATCCTACAGTTAGTGCACAAGTGAAAGAGCAGCAAATAAGGGTGGAAAACAGAAAATTCTCCCAAGTTTTCTCACTATAATCTCAGGCCCCTCCCTTCATCACCCATAAATCTCTTCTAAAGGGATTTGCAGTATTGCAAATGCAGTATTAACTGTTCCAATTTTACAGTTAGAAAATTGTAATTTGTAAAATTGCTATTAGGAAATCAACATCCTAACTGCCCCAATTAAAAAACAATTTGCTTAGGGCAAAATAACAACTTTTAAAAAGACAATCAGCTTTTTGTTGGGGTCCAGGTCAGTGGTGTGAGCAGTAGGCTCAGTTTAATGGGCATGTGAGCCCAGCCCATCAGTCACACAGATCATGCAGCGTTAGCTTCAGCTCATTAGAAAGCAGGCGGTTTCGCTCAAGTTGGCTGTAGAGACGCTCTGCAGCAGCAACGGAGAGGAGGGAAAACAAGAGAAGGAGAGGAAAAAGAGGAGGAGAAAGAGAAAAAGGTAAAGTTAGTGGAGTACCAGGAGTAAATTTTGAGTCTTTCAACTAGCTGGTATACATAACATGCATCTGTAAGGCAGGATGGATGCAAGGAGGATTCAGACAGAGGGCAATAAGAGTCAGTCAATTTGGCAGAAGGACCAACAGAGGAATAAAAAAAGAAATCCAGACTGACAAGTTGGTAGGACATTTTGAGGGAGAAAAAACACCTCCTTCACAGTATTTATTCCCTGGATTGAAAAACTGAGACAAGTGAAACAGGGCAAAGGAAGGAATATAGTTGGCTTAGAAGAAATGCATTCACAATAATCAGGGCTTGAAAGGAACCAGAGTGAACAGTTGAACATTTTTCTGTAAAAGCATCCAACACAGCATTATGAATGGTAGAGTCGGGTAAATATTCCTCACACTCAGTCAATGCTGCATTTTTTTAATGCTTCTTGTTGTAGGTGTTGTGTGACAGACCCCTCTTAGTGGTTATACAACAAATACCCAATTTCCCCTTCTTCTCTAAAAGAACCCCAAACCTGTTAGGCTGAACAGTGTGCCTAACCCCAGAGAAGGGAAATTAACTAGTAGAAGTCAATCAAGACTATCCTGTTGTTTTTTTCAGCCTCCGTTACAGCTAAAGGTGATTATGTGATCCAGTTCTAGCCAATGAGATATAGGGGGATGGTCTGCTGGGGGCTTCTGGGCAAACTTTCCCTCTTGCCTTGAACATCAATGTGATGACTAGAGCTGCTTATTTCAATCTTAAGAGAAAAGGCCAAGAAAATCACAGAAACCCCAGCTACAGTTGCTCATGGCTAGACTTACGTGATAAAAAAACAAATCTCGTATTTATTTAAGCTACTTCCTTCTTTCTTTCTTTCTTTCTTTTTTAAACAAAATAAGGTTCAAGGACACAAGCTGCTTCTTATAACAAAAAGCATTCCTGATACAAGTAGTTAAGTGCTCTTTCTACTTAGAGTGTACTTTACAGAGGGACTGGGGTATGGAGAATGCAAATCCATCTGAACAGCACAGGGGTTAAAAGAAATTTGGGGATAGGAAAGCCAAGCTCCTTCCTGGTATCAGCCTCTGAAGTTCACAAAGAAGTTTCTTCCTAGGTTTTACAGCCTGTTTCAAAATAGTCTCAGGACCTCAATATGAAAAAGATACTTTTCTGTCCTAAAATCAATTGCATCTGTGGGCATTGCTCATGCACTGTCTTCTGGGCTGAGATTTTCCCAAGTTAGGGGAAGTTAAGGACCAGTGTGGTCCTAATGATATTTGCCACTTTATGTATACTATCAAAACAAAAAGCATACATGTATAAAAAGAGCCTGGAGGGAATGACCAAAATTAATAGTTGTAATAAAGAGCAAAATTAGGGTAAACTTTTAAAATTGCACTTTCCATTAAACCAATGGTTCTCAGTAGGGATAGTATTGCTCCTCTCTAACCCCCAGGGGAGAACCTGAAAATGTGTGAGAGGTTTTTGATTATCACAATGACTAGAAAGCCCTGTAGATATTTATTTATTTATTTTTTAATATAAGTAGAGAGTTTATTTTGGCCAAGTTTGAGGACTGCAAGATGGGACCATAAACTCAAGTTGCCCTGAATGTATGCTCCCCTTACAGATATTTATTGGCAAGGGGGAGGCAATATGCAGGATCATTCTGTACATCAACAGAATTGTCCTACCCTAAATGACAAAAGTTCACCATTGAGAAACACTATACAGGTTGACCATCCCAAATCTGAAAATCCAAAATCTGAAACTTTTTGAATGCCAACATGACGCTCAAAAGTTCCAATAAGCATTTTGGATTTTATAAATATTTTAGAGACGGTCTTGATATGTTGCCCAGGCTGGAGTGCAGTGGCTATTCATAGGCATGATCATAGGACACTACAGCCCTGAGCTCCTGGGCTCAAGGGATCCTCCCGTTTCAGCCTCCTGAGTACCTGGGACTACATACAGCGTTCCGCCGTGCCTGACTTGGATTCTGGATTTTTGGATTTGGGGTGCTCAACTGGTTAAGTACAGTACAAATATCCCAAAATCTGAAACACTTCTGGTCTCAAGCATTTCAGATAAGGGATACTCAACCTTACTAGTCTATAAGTTCCATGAGGCCTAGGATCAGACCTGTCTTATTCACTGGGGCATCTCTGATAAATAGTAGGCAATCAAATTTGTGGACTCATCTCTTAAACCTTCTATATTGTTATATTACACACAGACCTCAAAAACAGCCTGAACTTAGATATACTCAAGTTAGTTTGTGTGATTCCCAACTGGTAAAGAAGAGTTTATCAGGATCTTATCCTTCAGCACAGCCTTTTTGGTCAATGAGGGTTTTGTTCCATTTAGGGAAGAAATAAAGAGACAGAGAAAGAATAGGAGCATTTTATTGCCTGACCAAATCCCAGAATGCAGAGTTCCCTAGGAATTGCATGAGGTCAGAAAGACAAATTCAGCTGTTCTCTCACCTTGAAGTTAAGATTCTAACTCTGCTATCTCTAGTGACTAAAACTTAAGGATCAGATACTAGCTCATTAGTTAAAGTTCTTAGTTCCCTGATAACAGCAAAACAAAACAAATAAAAAAAGGCAAGGCAGAGAACCCATTTGGTCTGGTGTTCTTTTTAGGCATGCCCAATTAATTAGGTAACAATCCCATGGAGCTGGGAGTATTTGACCAATACTATGTGAAAGGAAGATATTGGGGTGGGGCTAAGATAAGACTGCCCAATATAACAGGTCACCCATCATGGGGTCCAGCCTCATTTTGTTCTTCTTCCTGACAACAGTAACAAGGAAGGCAATGGGCCTGTGGTTCTTATAAAGAGGAGCAGAAAAAAATAAGGGGCTAAGTGCTTTGCCCTGATGCTTGGCCTCATCTCCTTTGCTAGTCTAGGCTCAGGCAACACAGGATGGCTTCTGCAAGATGTAGAACATTAAACACAAGAGTGAATTTAGCACTACACAGTAATTCAATTTTCACTCTGCTACCCTTGATATGGTCTCTATCCTTGCTCACACTAGTCATGCCCATGGGGAAAAATAGGTGATACCAGAGATAACACTTCACCTTTTCTCCCAATCTCTATTCTCTTACTTCTTTCCTTTCTAAGAAGCCTTTCTCTATGCCAAAGCCAACTCCTTCTGCACAAAATACTAAATGTCTAGAACTGTGCTGTCCAATATAATAGCTACTAGCCACGTGGCTAATTAAATTTAAATAAACTAAAATTAAGTAGAATTAAACTTTTAGCTCCTCAGTCACACTAGCCACATTCAGAGTGATCAACAGCCATTTGTGGCTAATGGCTACTGTGCTGGCTGTCACTGCCAAAAATTGTGCTTACCGCACTGCTCTACAAGGCTATCCTTATTGCCTGGAGTTTCTTGCCACCAATTCTCTTCTGCCCCTTGAAATACACCTTCTCCTCTTGTTTTTAACGCTCAAAGTGCACTCTCAGAATATTACAATGTCAATGAATGTCTCATCTTCAGTTAACTTCCTTTTCAAACTAAACTATCTCCTGAAGTTGAGAACCACTGGAATTCATCCAGTCCTGAACTACTCATTTACCTTCTATCTCTCCAACCAGTTCCGTTTGGCTTCCTCTTGTACACATGATTTTCCTCATTGTTTAATTCTTTTTACACTCGCAATTGTCCTTAATGCCACCTCTCTACTACCACTACTCTAGCTCAGACCCTGATTATTCTCTCCTGGAAAACTGCAATAACCTAACCCAAAATTTCCCAAGTGTGGCAAAGTCACTGCTAGTGGTATGTATACAGTGGTATGTATGTAGCACATAGTAATGGTATGTATTTAAGCAGTATACCTTTGTGAACTTTAAAAGATTAGCTATGCTTATTTTAATGTGCATTAGGAAAAAACAATGGCACATCAAACCACTGATTTCAAAACAGAATTGTGAGGCCAGGTGCACTGGCACCTGGGAGGCTAAGGCAGGAGGATCGCTTGAGGCCAGGAATTTGAAACCAGTTGGAGTAACAGCAAGACCCCTGACTCTACAAAAAATAAAAAAATCAGCCAGGTGTGGTGGCAAGTGCCTATAGTCTCAGCTACTCAGGAGGCTGAGGCAGAAGTATCACTTGGGCTCAGGAGTTTGAGGTTGCAGTGAGCTATGATCATGCCACTGCACTCTAGGCCAGGTGATAACAAGACCCTGTTTCAAAAAAAACAAAACAAAAAAAACCAACAACCCCCCCCCTCAGAATTGTGTAGAGTAAAACAATTTTAGAAACAGAGTAGGTTTGAAGAAAACAATGTGGGCAGCATGCAAATATGACAAAAGCCATCAAAAATGATATGCAAATGACTGACATTTGGGAATCATCATCTTAGTAAATAACTTTGCTAATCTGCTTGCCTTCTAATTCTTTTTTTTATTTTTCCTTTCCTTTTCTTTTTTAAATACAGACGGGGTCTCGCTCTTGCTCAGGCTGGTCTTGAACTCCTGAGCTCAAGTGATCCTCCTACCTCAGCCTCCCCAAGTGCTAGGATTACAGGTGCCACCGCTCCCGGCCTCTAATACTTTAACTGAGCTACCAAATTAACTTTTTTTTTCTTTGAGACAGAGTCTCGCTCTGTTGCCCTGGTTAGAGTGCAATGTCATCATCGTAGCTCACTGCAACCAAACTCCTGGGCTCAAGCCATCCTCCTGCCTCAGCCTCTGGAGTAGCTAGGGCTGAGTAGCCACCATGTCTAGCTTTTTTTAAAAATATTTTTTGTAGAGATGAGGTCTTGCTATGTTGCCCAGGCTGGTGTTGAACTTCTGGCCTCAATCCTCCCAACTCAGCCTTCCAAAGCACTGGGATTACAGGCATGAGCCATCATGCCCTGCCTATTTTGTTATCTCTTTAAACAGAATGCACAATATTCAGCATCCTTCAACTCTGTGGAAAATCCAATCGTTTAGAACCCAATGAAAATGAATAGGCAAGTTTTAACATGTTTATTATATATTCCTTGCCTTCTTCCATGCGTCTTTCCTAATCATTCCCACTAGAATCTTCCCCCCCCTTGAACTCTCACAACACTTCATTATTTGTGGCACTCACCACACAGAATTTTCAGCTTTATGTATGTTCTCTCTCCTACTTGATTCTGAGCAACCTGAGGTTAGGAATGGTGCCTCTATCTTTATTTCTGTACCCATCTTAAAATCCTATACCTAGAAGACACTAATAAGTGTCAGCTGGATAAATGAATCTGTACCTTAATCTCAAAGGATACATGGCAGAGAGAAATGATATGTACAGAAAGAAACCTGAATTTGATGTGAGACTTGAAGTTTTAGATTAGGGAAAAATTCTTTAACTGGCTGTATCTATTTAAAAGAAAAGCAAGTTTTAAATACATACTCTGCTGAGAAATTGAAGTACAATTAGGTGCTTAGGTTAGTATAACTGACAGCTATACTGCCCAGATATCTCTGCTGTGTAAATTGGAGTTTCTGAAATGTTGATATTCAATTCCACAACATGAACCAAGAATAATTTAATTAGCAGAAATCTGCATATGTAATAAATCATTATCCCCATGTGCACATTATTTGAAATATGCATGATTGGTTGTTTTAGATTTTTCAATAATAATTTCTTACTTATCTTATATCCCACTAGCACATGCTAGCAAGCCTCAAATATGTAAGAAAAGTTTAGAGAAGATAATGTAAAATTGTTGAGAATTCTATCCACTATGTATTTTTCTGTAACTTGGGATGATACAATTACTCAATCTTAGCCATAATATATATATATATATAGGTTCACTGGATGTTCTGAGGATGCACCATTTGAACCACTGGTAAAACAGTAGAGAATGTGTACTGAGAAGCACTTCAATGGTCTCTCAACCTTACTACATTGCAGGAGGATCTGAAGACAGAACGGAAACACTGTAGGCAGGATGATTTAAGAACTTGGAAGTAAAGGACTTAGATAATCTTTTTCAGCTTGAGGAATAAGACTAGAATTCCTGCCTAAGGAACCTCTACTAGTCTACCCAGTTTCAGCCCAGTTTAAATGTCAGGAAAAAAACAGACACACACAAAAGTGGCTTTGATTATATAAGTCAGAGGAGGGGGAGCCTACGATAGCTGTTTTCCACATCACACACCCAAGGCTCCTTCTTAGGGACAGCAGCAGCTTTGTCAATGACACAAATGCAGGGTGGCATGAGATTTCCAACAGCTTAACATTTTAATTTGGGGTGAGGATAGAAAAGAATACATAAGTTGCTTTGTACCCCGCCCCAATCCTAATGTATTGGGGTCCAGCCAGGCTGACCCAAATGGAATCCAGAGCGAGTGGGGTGTTGGGTTCCCCGAGGAAAGGGGGCAGATCCAGAACAGAGCAGAAACGGTGACAATTATCTGTATGAAAAAGTAAGGATACTCTAAGTGAGAAGGACTAGCATCAACCTACATAACAATTTGGGATAAAGGAAGAGGAAAAAAGGGAAGAGGTGGCAGCAGGAATAAAAGAGAGCCAGACACTTCAGCCTGAGACATTTGGCTTCTTTTCAGGGTTAGAGGGAAAAATACAAAGAGGCAGATTAGCATCAAGGATCAGGGATCCACAGCAAACAGATGAAGTCCCCAACAACTCTTTTTGGTGCTGTTTACTACTTGGCTTGCTTCTAGGATTTAGTTCAATTCTTAGGTGAATTTGGTATTTCCCATCTTGGGTGTTTCCCCTGAACTTTAATACCAGGGCACAAATCAAATACACCCAGGAGATCTGAATTTTGTTATCATGTGTTAGAGCCCAGGTCACTGGCTCCTTGGGCCCTATTTCCTTAGTTGTATGGATCTACTTTTAGCAGTATCCCTTTTGAGAAGACTAAATTTGAGAAACAAATTAAAAAATTACAGTGTAATGAAGAAACTATGAATACAAAGTGAAGAAATTATACCAAGGTCAATCAAGGTTCTACCACTAATTCAAGATTAAATACCTCCCCGGCTTTTACCAAACAAGTAACCAGCACCAATGTTTTAAAGATAAGAGTAGGTAGAGATTCTAGTTTCCAAAGGACAAAACCAAAGCACACTATGCATAGCCTGTATCCCCACCCACCCACAAGCCAAGATCCCAGCCCCGCTCTGCTGTCAGATAGTTACATAGAGGTCATGTCATTGAGGGCGTGGTCCAGCTCCTCGCTAATGGCCTTGTACTTCAGTTTCTGGGCATAGAGCTCATCTGGACAGGCACAGGAACCACAGGGAGGAATGAGGGGACAGAGTGAAAGGTTTCAGAAGCAGATGAAGAGAGGGAATCATTAGAAATTAGGAAAAGTGTGTCTGTGGGTCTAATACCACAGTTAGGGAAACATCTACACTGGCAGCCATGACTGGACATTTTCAGATCCAGTGTTCCCTAGGATCGAATGCACTTCTTGATGCCTCTAATTGATTGCAGCAAGAGTTGAGAACCTGGCCATAGTCATGACTAGAAACTCTTATTATCAAAGGCACTCAAGAGGATACCACTCCCACACAGTTACCCAAATTCCTAGCAGTGATAACACTTAATTTAACAAAATTAGAAAAGGGAGAGAGTACATATCTCTATTCAGACACCACTTCTCTGCATACCAAATGTGACCCTTAATGTGCTGGAATGGTCCAAGAGTAAGGCCTACTTGTGACCCCTTTGCTCCACAGGTTGCCTCCCAAAACTCTTTCAAAGAACATCCTGCTACTGAGAGCATACCAAAGGAGCATATCTCAGGGTTCTTGAAGCAGAGGATACTTTCCCTTGTCAGCGTGGACGCAGTTGCCAAACTACAGGGGACAGAGGTATTTAGAAGGCCCTTGGCATTAGTCAGTGCTGAGACATGGTTATTCCACAACTTCAATTCTTGTGCTCTACAACTTGAGTGGTGAATAGGACTGCCAAAAGAGCCATGGGGTGACATGTATCTTTGCTGCCTTTTGAAATCATGGCTTCCATTTAAACCTACAGACTAAAGATTTAAGACCATGAAATTAAAGGTAAGTGTAGCCATTACCAGTCTCCTCAAAGAGAAGGAGACAAATTCCAGAATGTTGAAGTCTTATTAAAGCAAAAGATTAAAGGTAAAAATCCAACGCTAGGGATCGACCCATTTGTCTAGTTGTGGCATAGGACAGGGCACACAATACATGCCGAATCACTGCCAACTCCCTTTGGTGTACAGGAAAAGAGACTAATAGTAAATGGGCAAGGTCTTCCCCTATACTTCTCTATTCCAATCCCTCTCCCAGGTTCCATACCTTCCAAATCATCAATTGTCTTTTCCAGCTTGGCTACCGATCTCTCAGCAAACTCAGCACGGGTCTCTGCCTGGGGGAAATATGAAATCAGTCAGAATCAGAAATGAAGACAGACAAGAAGTATCTCTATTTCTTCTACTTTCTACTTCCAGACCTATCAGAACCAAAGTCAGCCAGTCTAAGTCCGCATTAATGCCTTATAGACCTCCAAATGTTTTGGGTCCCTCCCTATAATCCCCTCAGCTCACCTCCTTGAGTTTATCAGTAAGAATCTTTATCTCTTCCTCATATTTGTCTTCTTTTTGAGAATACTGTGAGAGAAGTAGAATAAAAATTTCAGAGTAGAAATTAGTCACACAGACAATACCCTGCCCCCTACATTTACTCTTACATTGAATATGCTCTTAGATTTAACGTGTTAAATGGTCCAACAGTAAGCAAGGCCCTGCTCTGGACAATAGGTCCTTAAAACCCTAAAGTCTATGTCTTTAGAGCCTTGATACCCTCAGTTTAGAATCCTCCATGACTTTTATTTTTAAAATGAACCTAAGCTTCGATTTCATTTCGATTAACCCAAGGAGGTGCTGCTCCTTTCTCCTGCTTAATGAGGAGTAGTGACACCCCATGGCCACATGACTAAAACACTCCCACATGATGGTAGAGAAGTCATTTGTCTGGATTGCTCATTAGGTCTCAGAGTTGATTCTGTTACCCCCATCTGTGTGCTAGAAAAATCTATTAGGGCCCCTGATTATTGCCTTTCAGCACAGCAGTATTAGCCTGAGGAGCACATGACTCCATGCACCCGAGACCATGAAGTTATTTTTAACTAAAGCAATCAAAGTGCACAGGATTAGCATTAAACCCAGAATCTGAATAGATAATAGGTGGATAGGAAGAGGACACATTTCACTGGATTATATAAGGAATGGGTGTCTCCAGTCTTTCATCAAGGGCAGGGCTGGGCCCAGGCCCCAAAGCCTGTCACTTTCATAAACCAGCCCCTACCTTCTCCGCCTGAGCCTCAAGAGACTTGAGGTTGTTGGTGACATTCTTCAGCTCCTCCTCCAGCTCAGAACACTTACTGTGAATATTTTAAATACCGCAGGAGAGGAAAGGGGAAAAGGAAGAGAATAAAAAAAGGGAGAGAGACACATAGACGTGAATTGAACCTATATGTAGAGAGAGTTGGAAGGCATACTGGGGAAGAGAAGTTCCCAGGTAACCTGAGCAAGCATAGACCCTCCTCCCTCTACCATAGAACATGTCAGGAGCTGGAAACTCCTGAGCTCAGAATGTCTGGATACTAATGAAAAAAGAATACTCGAAAAAAATCACTACCAGGAACAAGTCATAACTGCTACCTGGGGTGGAGGTGGGAACGGATGCCCAACCCAAACAGTCCCCCAAATCACCCAAGGGAAGGAGAGACCCTGTAGAGAGGCAGCGAAGGAACTAGGAAAGAAGAGATGAAAGATGCTAAGTAAGTGGAAAAGAATGGAGCATTCCATGAAGAGATGAGAAAGCACTCAACAAATCAACCAGTGGAGGGAAGGAAGCTGCAAAACAAAAACAAAACAAAACAAAACAGAACTACACCATACACATAACCTTGCTGTGGGTTTAATGGTTAGTACCTTTTCTTCAGCAGCGCTCAGACACTTCAGGTTCTGGTCCATCAGTCTGATCTGCTCATCCATCTCTCGGCAACGGCTGTTAGTGATAGTCATGGGGGGTGGCACAAGCCAGGTTGTGGGGAGGGAGAAAGGGCAAAAAGGGACACAGCAAGAAAACAAGCAGCAAAATGAAAAACAAAACAAAACAAAAAATATATATATATTCAAAAAATGGGAAGACAACACCACGATGGTCATGATATGTTATGCCAGGGAGAGGAGAATGCAAGGGAAACACAAACACATATGCATCAGCACTGACTTTGTTATACAAGGCCCAGAAGGTGCCACTGGGGGTGGAGGGTAGTTATTATCTGCCCTTGCCCTAAGGTTCACTAGCAAATTGGCAAAGTAGTAAAAACAGACACCAGATCTTAAGTCAATATAGCTACCTCGATGCCCCAAAAAGAAATATACCCCAGGTAGAAAGACCCAAGAGGGTCTTCCAGTTAACTGTTCACCATCTAATAGTCTTTATTATCCCTCAATTTGTAAACCCTACCAACAAGAAATAAGAAAGGTTCATTTGTCACCTGTCACTAGTCAAGTTAAGAGTAAGGAAGCCTAAAGCCATTCTTAGGGCCTAAAAAAGCAATATAGATGATTCCCACTCCCTAGGCCCTGTTTAACAAGGTTGAAAGAATGCTAGTTTATTTGTATTAGTGCTCAAGCCAAAGGAGAAGGTCCAGAATGGTATGACAAGATTTGGGGAGCAAGATACTCACGACTCTGCCAGCTCAGCTCGTTCCTCTGTGCGTTCCAAGTCTCCTTCAATAATCACTAACTTACGAGCCACCTACAGGAAAAGATCCCAGTATAGCTCAGTGAAGCAAAGAAGGAGACATTTCCCTTATGATTCTTTGCAGAAGCCTGATTATCACTGAAGAAAGAAGAACAAACAGAAGGTGACTTACCTCTTCATACTTCCTATCTGCCTCTTCTGCAATATGTTTAGCTTCTTTGAGTTGGATTTCCTGGAGTTCCATCTTTTCTTCATCTTTTAAGGCCCGGTTTTCAATCACCTTCATACCTCTGCCAGAAATAGGACAAACGCAATACTGACACCCTGAGGAGTATCACCAGCTCCATTCCAAGAGACTCAGAAAAGCACATTTTAAAGCCCATTCCTTTCCATTTGCTGCTCAAATGGAAATCCCACAGCACGACTCCCATACCTTAATTTAATTATTTCATTGAAAAAATTGTCTTATAAAAAATAATATATGCTTATTAAGAAATTAAGTATTTAAATGTATAGTCTAAGGGTAAAAAGTAAGTCTCCTTTCCCACCTCTAGTCTTGTTCACCAGAGGTAATCTCTATTACACCATTCTGTAACTGGTTTTTGTCACTTTTTGTAATTTGGACACTACTCTGTAACAGTATACGCATAGCTGCCTCACTCATTTTCACAGCTGCCCAGTGTTAATGTACCCCTAGCAGGGCATTTTTAATTCTGAAAAGCCTTAGTTGTCAAGCACCTCTGTTCTAGTTTTAACTTACATGTGGGAAGGAGCCAACTGGCTATTTTCACACAGATGAATTGTGATTTGGTTCAAGGGTCATGGTTCTCACCCACGCCACATATTAACTCCCCAGTGATGCCCCCTTACCTCCAACCACGATTCTAATAGTACAACCAGGGCTGAGGTTTATTAAAATATAGATCGCTGGGCTCCACCTCCAGAGTTTCGGATTCAGTAGGATCAGGGGTAGGAACTGAGAATTTGAATTTTTACCAAGTTCCCAGGTGTTGCTGATGCTGGTCTGGGACCTAACTTTGAGAACCTCTGCTTTAGGAGGACTAATCTCATAAATAGAAGTTTATGATCCAAAAAGTAGAAGTCATACTGGTGGGCTCATTTTAAGTTTCATTAGGTCAGTTTATAGAGAAAGCCCAATTACAAAAGGGCCACAGCATCTAGGTAACCCTTACTCTCTCTGTCTTCAAGGGGCAAGAATATGTAGAACTAAAGGAAAGAAGATCCTGCAAGATACAGTTACTATTTTAAAAAACAGGTCTATAAGGCAATCTTGATCAGACCTTCTTTTGAAATCCATACTCTATCAGGCTCCCCTACACACCTCTCACTCTCATCAGCAGCTTTTTCCGCTTCCTCCAGCTTTTGCAGGGCAGTGGCCAGGCGCTCCTGAGCACGATCCAGCTCCTCTTCAACCAGCTGGATCCTACGGTTCAAGGAGGCCACCTCAGCCTCAGCCTGTGTTTGAATGAAAGAATGGAAAAGGGAAGCAGAGCCATGGTGAAAAGAACTAACTATGACAGTAAGACTAGGGTTGACTACCATGAAGAAGCCAGAGTCTAACAGGGTAAAACCTGTCTTAGCTCAGATGCTAAAAGACCAACACAATTATATATATATATTTTTTTTT
>JAQIFY010001184.1:0-14389 GCA_028533085.1 Varecia variegata | reverse complement strand
ATAAAACATATTCACAGTAACACCTAGATTAGTGTTTGAGTAAATAACTGGTTATTATAGCCTAGCCAAGTTGACACATAAAATGGTCACACCCCAGAAAGTCTTTGCTCAAGTGTCCTTAGACCATTTCAAATTGCCGTCTTACGCTCACACACCCATGCATTCCCTATCCGTCTTCCCCTAGCCTGATTTCCCTTAGTACTTGTTATCTTTGAATTGTCACTGTATTTCTTATTTCTTATGTTTATTGCCCTTCTGCCCCCTCTGGAATGTTAGCTCCTCAAGGGCAGGAATTTTTGTCTATATTGTTCACTGCTGGATTCTTAGCACCTAGTATAGTACCCAGCACACAGTGGGCTCTCAATAAATCTTTGCACATGACCGAATGAAATATTAAGGTGAGCACTCAGTAAATATTTGTTGAATGAATGAAGGGTTGGAGTTCATCATGTGGTGTTCCTGAAAGGTAGGAGAGAGGTAGGAGAAGGGTGGAAGTATAGCAGATTGTTGGAAAAAAGAAGTTTGAGAGTTTGATATCGAAGAGGTGGAGGAATTAGTGAAGCAGCAGCACAGACAGACTTGGGTGTGAGTTCCCTTTACCTCCTCACTTAGCTGTGTGACTTCGGACAGGTTATCTAATTTCCTTGAGCCTCAGTTTCTTCATCTGTAAACTGGGAATAATGTACTTAGCACATAGGGTTGTTCCAGTGGAGCAGAGTTGATGAGTATAATGGGTTTAGCATAGGGGCTGGCCCATAGTGAGCATATACGAAGAGGTAGCTGTTGTTATTATACAGTAATAAATTGGGAAAATTTGTAAGAATCACAGAAGTGGACTAAAAGTAAAATTATTGGATTTAAAAGTCTAGCCTGTGAGGTTGGGATGCTAAAGTCTGAAATGATGCTGATATACAAGTTTGGTCTGTATAGACAGTTGGGCATACTCACTTTAGTTAGGGTTCCTTTTGTTTCAAAACAATGAAAATATTTCCATATATACATCCCAGATTGATATCAAACCCTTCAGTTTGCCCCAAGCTGCCATTTAAAGTACAGGGCTAGTTGGTTCCAGATCAGAGGTTCCATTTACTTGCTTTCTATGGGTACATGAGAGAAAAAGCACACTCTTTGCTGCTCATGTTCTGTTTACCAGGATTGTTTTGTCATTTCCTTAGGTTGTTGCTTTGCACAAGAGAGATGGTAGATTCCAACAGAACTTCATAGATGTCCTGACCTAACTCCACCATAATTATTGCCATGTACAGCTGAATTATTTTTTTAAAAAATCTAGAGGAATATTCACTCACATTGAACCCTGAATATGTCTTATTACTTGCATATTGATACAATTTGTAGTATTCAAACAGAACTTGTAGTTTTGGTCCCTTCTGATAAATGATAATTTTCCTGATATGTGAGTTACATAATTATCAGAAAAATACTAATTCTGAAAAAGATGGTGTGAACCTGGTTATTCTGCAACATCATCCCTGATGTTAACTTCTTGTGAGGAGACATTTATAGTCACGAAGAAAAGTAGATTTCATGTAGAAGAAAGATGAAGGCCGGATGTTTGAGGTTTTTCTTCTGGTCTGTTTCCTGTGGTGTCTGACTACAGCTAGTTAAACTGTTTTGTGTTTATTTAAGGTGTGGGCAGATTGTGAAAAAATAGACAGTTGGCTGCTGCATTTTGAGCTATGTTTTTGCTTCTTAATTTCTGCTTTGCACTGTTGTTATGAGAAATAAATAGGAGGGAGAGCCATAGTTCAAGAATGATGGATTCTAGCCGGGCATGGTGGCGCATGCCTGTAGTCCCAGCTACTCGGGAGGCTGAGGCAGTAGGATGGCTTGAGCCCAGGAGTTTGAGGTTGCTGTGAGCGAGGCTGACACCACGGCACTCACTCTAGCCCGGGCAACAGAGTAAGACTCTGCCTCAAAAAAAAAAAAAAAAAAAGAATGACGGATTCTTCCAGCAGTTCTTTTTTGATCCAAGGCCATTTTTTTTTTCCAAATAGAGGGGACTGTGGGATTTGTAGTAACATTCTTATGAGTGTCATTCAATTCAGGATGGATAGACTACTTTATTAGATTCCACATGTATCTAAGATTATTCAATATTTGTCTTTCTGTGCTTGGTTTGTTTCACTTAGCATAATGTCCTCCAGATTCATCCATGTTGCTGCAAATGAAAGGCTGGACATTATTCCATTGTGTGTCTCTACCACTCATACTTTTTAAAAGATACTGTTAAGAGAATAAAAAGGCTGGGAGAAAATAGTGGGAAATCATATATCTGATAAAGTATTTGTATCTAAGATATAAAAAAATTCTCGAAACCCCAAAATAAAAACCAAACAACTCAGTAAAAAATGGGCAAAATATTTGACACTTTATCAAAGGAAGTTTGTAGATGACGAATAAGCACATGAAAAATGCTCAACTTCACTAGTCAATAGGGAAATGCAAATCAAAACCACAATGAGAAACCATACCTACTGGAATGATAAAGATAAAAAATCTGACTATATGCCAAGTGTTGATTAGGGTGTGGAAGATCTAGAACTCTCATACACTTCCGGTGGGAAAATTGTACAAATACCCTACCAAATGGTTTTTGCAGTTTCTTAAAAATTTAAATGTGTACCTGCTACATGACCCAACCATTCCATTCTAGGTGTTTACGTACGGTAAATGAAAACATATGTCTATACAAAGACTTACACTTGAGTGTTCATAGCAGCTTTATTTGTAATAGCCCCAAACTGGAAATAACCCAAGTGTCCATCAGCAGGTGAATGGATAAACAAACTGGTATAAATAGCACTCAGCAATAAAAAAGGAATGAACTCTTCATGCATGCTGCAACATGGGTGAATCTCAAAATAATTATGCTGTGTGAAAGAAACCAGAGGAAGAAAAATGTGTACATATTGTAGGATTTCATCTATTAAAATTCTAGGAAATACAAATGGATATATAGTGACAGAAAGGTTGCCTGGGGAGGAGAGGCAAGAACGAGGGATTTCAAAGGGCACTAGGCAACTTTCAAGGGTGATGGATATGTTCATCACCTTGAATGTGGTGATGGTTTTACAGGCATATTCACATACCAATGCTTGTTGAATTGTACATATGAAATACAGTTGTCCCTTGGTATCCATGGGAGATTGGTTCCAGGACCTCCTAAAGATACCAAAATCCACAGATGCTCACATAAGGTCCCTGATATAAAATGGTGTAGTATTTGTATATATCCTATACACATCCTCCTGTATACTTTAAATCATCTCGAGATTACTTATAATATGCGATACAATGTAAATGCCATGTAAATAGTTGTTATACTCCATTGCTTTGGGAATAATGACAAGGAAAGAAGTCTGTACATGTCCAGTACACATGAATCCATCCATTTTTGGGGGGAATATTTTTGATCAAGGTTGGTTGAATCCATAGACACAGAACCCACTGATATGGAGGGCTGACTATATATAAAGTTTATTATATGTCAATTGTAGCTCAATAATTTTTTAAATAAAAAATGTAGCAAGAATATCATAACATACATATTCCCATTCCCATAGCTGGCTTCAATAATTGCAGCATTCTGCTACTCTCTTTCAAGGAGTTTTGCTGTAACAGGGAGCAGAGCGATGGGTGGTACCTAGAAAGAAATGTGGGATCCAGCAAGGATTTTTGCTTTTTGTTGAGGAGGGGTATGCTACAGTGTGGTTACAGCCTGATGAGGGGAGAGGACAAATTGGTGCAAGAGAGAGAGGAACTGACTGGA
Source organism: Varecia variegata (assembly GCA_028533085.1). NCBI lineage: Eukaryota > Metazoa > Chordata > Mammalia > Primates > Lemuridae > Varecia > Varecia variegata. The sequence continues at coordinate 10,599 of JAQIFY010001184.1, read as the reverse complement.
GTCCTGAGTGGGCAGGACAGGCTGGGCCGGTGTGCTGTGTGTAAGGGAGGATGGGCCTGGGAGAAGACAAAGACATGAATAGGGTTTGCTTATTATGCCACACTGACTCTCGGTTAATGAGGTAATAATATCATGATTACAGCAATGCGAATAGTTAGTAGGCCTTTGTATTCATTAATGTAATGAGTCACAAAAATTCAGCAGTGCTCCAGTTTCTTGGATGAAGTTTTCAACAAGGAGACCAATGAGTTATCTTGTAGGTACAGATTTCTCTGTATCTCTAGCTAAGAAAGGATAATGCCCCCAAATCCAACTCTCCTTTGAAGCAGTGCCCACTTGGTCTGAATTGGAGTCATCAATTGATAGAGATGATGGAAAGTCCTCTGTCTGGGTATTCAGTGTAAAATTATATTGTCATTCATTTTTTTCGGTGTTAGTGGTATTCTCATAAACACACATTTCTGTGCCCGTCTCCTTTCTGCTTGTCAGTGCCACCACCATCACTGCCATCACCACTGCCTCCCCAACAAAATCACAGTAGCTACCATTTATTAAGTGGACTGGGCACCACTGTCTCACTCCATCTTCACGAGAGCCCTACAAGGGAGGGCATTACTGTTAATGTTAGCCCCTGTTAACAGTCGAGGAAAATGAGGCTTGCAGAGTTAGGCTAACGTCCAATATCACATCTCAGAAGCATCAGAGCCAGAATGAAAATCCAAGTCTGTGTGACTTCAAAGTCCTTGCTCTTAACAAGGATTGTATGTTGTACCACTTCCCCTTATGAGTGGGAAGTTTTACTGACAAGAGTAGATATGTGCATATTTCCCTCCAGTTCTAATTTATTGTAAAGACCACATTTGGACAATAAAAGGAATGCAGAAGAATGAAAATAATTCACAGTTCCAACATCCTGTTGCAGCAACTGTTTTCATTTTTCTTTATTTCCTCTTGACCCTTATCCATATGTACATATTTTACATAGTTGTAGATGCAATTTTATATTCTGCTTTTATGCTTAATGCCATACCAGACATTTTCTTTGTTGCCATTTAGTCTTTAGTATTCCATTTTGTTAATGTGCCATGATTTAGTTAACCAATCACCTACAATGGACAACATTTGTTTCCAGTTTTTTAGTTTTATACACTATGCTGCAGGACATAATTTGATTTTCCTCCCATCTTTTATCATTTTTTTTCTTAGAATAAATTCCCAGGAGTGAGATTTTATGGACTTGGTACTTTTAAAAAAGGTAAAATTGGAGAGTTTGTGACTTTGATCACAAACTAGATGAATTTCATAACTGAAAAAAACAAGCTAACTACATGAATTATTGTTGAGGAGGACCAAAACTGAAGACAGATAAGGAGTGACTACGAATGGGTACAGGGTTTCTTTTTGAGGTGATGAAATGTTCTGGAATTAGTGCTGGTGGTTGTACAACTTTGTCAATGTGCTAAAAACTCTGAATTGCATGTATACTTTAAAAGGGTGCATTTTATGGTATGTGAATTATATCTCAATAAAGCTGTTATAAAAAATTACAGACAAAATTCAGAGATTCCCAGATTTTTTTAACCATTGCTATGGGAGAGTTCTAGATTCGTCTTTATATTTGGAGGTAGCGCATCATAGTGATTAGGAGCATCAGACTGTCAGTTTGAATCATGGGGTCACCACTTACCTGCTGTGTGACCCTTGGCCAGTGCTGTAGGTTGGGTCCTCCAGAAGTCACCGCTGAGACAGAGTTTGGGGTGCAGGATGTTCATTAAGGATCAGCACCTGGGCAGGCCAGGGACGAAAGCAGGACTGGACAGAGAGAGGGGATAGAAGTGAGATGAGGCCCAGCAAAGCCTGGCCAGCCCAGCAGGGAGCTCCAGACCGTCAGAGCTCCCACGCTGGGCTGAAATGGCCAGGCCTTTATACACGGCCTCGCTCAGAAACCTGCCGTGTGCTGGCCCTGGAAGGACGTGACCCTAAGTGAGGGGCACTCCTGTCTGAGGCTGACCTGCACAGCTGACAGCAGGAGGCTCTCTGCACTCCCACAGCCGAGGAACAAGGCCAGTCTAGACCAGGGGTCTGGGTGACACATCTCTGTGTCTACCACAACAAGTTGCTTTCACCTCTTTTGCCTCAATTTCCTCACCTGTGAAATTGTGATGATAATAATAATATCTATCACCTAGGATTGTTGAGAATTAAATGCAATAACACATTTGAAGTACTTAGAATACTGTTTGTCATATGATAGATGTTCAAAATATACTAGTATTATTATTTTATTATTACTCTACTGAATACTATAGTCAGCTTTGCGCACACTATGCTGAAGAATTATAATGCAGCATATATACTGAGAAGGCTCTGAAGACATTTTTAAAAATAGACTTTATTTTTTAAAGCAGTTTTAGGTTCACAGCAAAACTGAGCAGAAAGTACAGAGTTCCCCAAAACCTGTGCCCCGACATGTGCATAGCCTCCCCCGCTATGCTGAAGGCTTTCTAGAAAAGGAATGACAGCTATCTGAGATGGCTTGTGTGTATTTTGAGGCCAGAATGGGCAGAACATACAAGGAACAAGTTGAATGATGTTACGAAAGCTTCCCTGCCCTCCATTTCTTTATTATCTGCCTACTCCTGACTAATATTTCTATCCCATTCCATCATTCTCGCTTATTAACACCTCTGCGTGGTGAGCATGGGTTTATTGGATCCTTCCTACTATGACAATAAACTGAGAGCAGAACTTCCTGTGGAGGAAATGAGTTCTGATAAACAGATTAGGGCCATAGTTCTAGAGTAGGGGTTGCTCCCCAGTGCAAGGATTCAGGGGCAGTGGGCTGGATGTCACAAATGGCAGGCTGTGCATTTGTGGGGAGGGCAGTGTGTGCCCATGGGTGCCCTGGGAGGATCAAGAGAGGAAAAGGAAGGGGGAAGGTGACGAGGGGCCTTTGCTTAGTCACGGCTTTGCCTAGGGATGGCTCTTAGTTCTAGAGAAGAAGGAAAGACAGCCTAGGTTTTTAACTTTTTAATTTTTGGGTTAATTTCAATTTTATCCACATGGTATAGGGTAAAATTTCTAAGTATTGAAATAGCTCTGCTTTTTTTAAAAAAAATGATCATGCAGTGAAATGGACTTTCAGGGAGTATGCATTTTATGAATTTTAACATGTATGTAGGTTCATGTAACCACCACAACAATCAGGACGCAGAGCAGTTCTACCGCCACACAGAATTCCTTGTATTCATTCACACTAGCCTCTCGCAAACACCGATCTGTTCTCCATCGCTACAGTTTGAGACACTCTGCTTTTAATGATCTTGTCTTTTATCTTCATGGAATTTGCAAAAATTTTGGGCTTTAGGGTCAGAAAGAGATATTCCCTCCTCCCCTACTGTGTGTGTGATTTGGGGAGATCGACTTAGTGAGACGTGGAAAGAAAAGGTAACATATCCACAGGGTCTCCAGTAAGTCTGTCCTCGCCACGTTGGGAACTGGGCCGTATTCAACAGATCGTGGTAGTTAAGGGGTGGGGTCCAGACCAGTGTGATTTGTAGTGGAAAGAACAGAAAGTTCCTTGGGGAAAGAAAGTAATGGATTTGGCAGGTGAAGAGAGAGGGGCAAAGAGCGAAAGAGCCCTGCTAGGCAGAGTAACCTGCCTCAGGTGATCCAGATACTGAAGGGTAGAGCCAGGATTCTAATGCAAATAGGCATTTTCATTACAAAACGTCCTTTTGAAGATTTAGGGTTTATAGTCACCTCTCTATTCTCTGCATTCCAGACAAACACTAGTCTGCAGAGTTGGGCCATAGTACTTCTAAGAAAGTCCAAAGGAAGCATTTGTTTACTTTTATGAGCAAATACAAAGCACTGTGGAAAAACCATTTTACTAGTCTGTCCGATTTTGTGATCCTATTGTTTTTGATTTCTAGAATTCGCTTTTATTCCCACTTTTACTCAATTTTGTTTTATAATCTTGGTTCCAAAATAAAATTTACAAAACAAGGTGTATTCAGAGAAATCTAGTTTCTATCATTCATCCCCACCTGGTTCTTCAGTCCCTCCTATAGGTAATCATTTTGTCTGTTATTTTGTAGTTCATGCTTCCATTTAAAAGCCACATATAATATATATTTCCACTTTGCTTTATTCACACTATACTCTGGAGATCACTCCACAGAAATGTATGGAGATAGTCTTCATTTAAGGTGTAGTTTTGAGGAGAAAAAGATGGAATGCTTAAATTCATATAAAGTAAGTTTTCTGACTACATTGAATTAAACTAGAAATTAATAACATAAATATGTCTGGAAATATCTCTAAATATTTGAATATTCATCAACACACTTCCAAATAACCCATGGGTAAGAATATTAGAAAACATTATGAAGTGAATGAAACTGACAGCACAATATATCAAATTTGTAGAACATAGCTAAAATGGGGTTTCCATGGAAATTTGTCACATTAAAAAGTTATGCTGGAAAGAAAGTTCTCAAGTTATTAATAATTTCACCTTAAGAAAATTGAAAAACAAAGCAAGTTAAAACTAAAGCAAAAGGAAGGAGATACTAAAAGAGCAGAAATCAATGTACTAGAAAATAGGAAAAAGAAGGAAAATAAATGAAACAAAGATCTGGATCTTTGAAAAGATCAATGCAATTTGGTAAACCTCTATCCAGACTGAAGAACAACAACAACAAAAGATACAAATGACCAATATTAAGAATGAAAGAGGCTTATCACTACAGATCTTATCAATATTAAAAGGATAATAGGGAATATTGTGCTCAATTTTAAGCCAATAAGTTTAATAATTTAGATAAAATGAACACACTTCTTGACAGACACAAACTACTGAAGCTTACTTAAGAAGAAATAGCCTTCTATATAAAAAATTGAATTAAAGAAGTTGAATTTGTAGTTAAAAACTTTCCACAAAGAAACTCCTGACCTAGGTTACTTCAGTGGTGAATTTTATCAAACATTTAAGGGAAAACAGCATCAATTCTTCACAAACTCTTCCAAAATATGGGCCAACATTACCCTGACACTAAAACAAGATAAAAACATTATAGGAAAAAAATAACTATAGATTAATATTCTTCATGAGCACAGATGCAAAGATACTTAACAAAATATTAGAAAATATAATCTAGCAATATGTAAAAGGAATAATATATCATGACTAAGTGGGGTTTATCTGAGGAATGCAAGATATTTGAAAATCAATGTAATTCATTATACTAACATGATAAAAGATAAACTATATGATTATGTCAATAGATTTAGAAAAGGGATTTTATAAAATTTAACATCAGTTAAATTTTATAAATTTAACAGATAAAACAAAAAAATTTCTCAGGAAATGAGGAATAGACAGTAACCTCCTTATTCTGGTAGGGATAGCTATGAAAAACCTATAGGTAACTTCATACTTAATGGTGAAAGACTGAATGCTTTACCCCTAAGAATGAGCACAAGGGAAGGATGTCAGTTCTCACCATTTGCCCTTGATACTGGATTAGAGGTCCTGCCCAGTGCACTAAGGCAAGAAAATTATACAAAATGCACACATTTGAAAGGAAGAAGTAACACTGTCTTTACTCATAAATTACATGATGACGTGCACAGAAGATCCCAAATAATTTACAAATAAAGCTACTAGAATAAATGAGTTTATCAAGGTTACAGGTTATAATTTCAGTAAAAGCAATTAGGTATTGAAGTAAAAAATCATTTACCATATCATAAAAAATGAAATACTTAGGGATAAATTTAACAAAAAAAGTATGATGTACATAGAAAACTACAAAATATTGTTGAAATCAAAGAAGATTAAAACATTTTCAAGGATTAGAAAGCTCAATATTGTTAAGATAGCAATTCTCTCCAAATTGATTAATATATTCAATGCAATCCCAATCAAAATTTCAGTAAGCTTTTTGTCAAAATTGACATGCTGATTTTACCTCTTAAACACAACTCAAACAATATAAAGTGAAACGATGTGGTGATTGATTGGATCTTGGAAGTAAGGAAGTGTTAATAGAGGCCAGGGTGACTCGTAGGTCCTGATCTGGGTGATTGAGCACCACCAGCTGACATGAGGATCTGGAGGGGAGACAATGAGTTTAGGTGTAAACACGTGGAGAGGAAGAGCTGCTCTGAGGGATATTTCAGTGAACCTTCCACTGAAAGTTGCATACAGACATCCAGAGCTCAATTTAAAGTGAAAGGCTTTGGCCCACACTGATCTAACTTTTAAAGCAAAGAAATAAAAAAAATTCACACACCCCAAAATAAGAGGTATTTCTAGTTCAGGCTCATATTGACTATATCTCTTGGGGATCCCCACAGATAATCCAATCTAAGTCAACTATTGTTATCATAACACCTTGTGTCTTACTGCCTGGAACATGGCAGGCACTCGACAAATATTTGTTGAATGACTCTGTTGAATATTTCGTCTTTCCGAAGTATTGGGGGTTTCTGGATTCCCTGAACTCTGGGTGGATACAGGTAGGCTTAGGATACAAACTCTGAGAAATGGCTGCATGACTAGAAACCCCTTTAAACTTATGGTGTCTGCTGGAAGGATGGGAAGAGTCTGTGCTCCTTGCTACTTGGTTCAGTGACTTTGCAGCAAACTGCTGGTTTCTTCTTGTCCTTTCTTCCAAAAAGTTCCTCTTAAATCCAGCTGCAATCCTCTCTTATGCAGTCATTGCATTTTTATATCACATTGGCAGTTGGAATCCTGCAGAAAAGACCTGAACCGTCTCTGAAAATTGTTTTGTGACTTTGCAACAGGGCCGGGAAGTGTCACAGGGAGAATGAGCTTGAGCATCCCTGTTTCATGGCAGGAAGCCATTTCGGCTCATTGTTACCAGCTCAATCCGGCCTGGGCACCAAAGTATTATGTTCCTAATCATGCAGGAGCCTGTGCATTCAATTAAAATGTTGTGTGGCTTCCTGAAAATCACCAGTTAGGATGACTGCATTCTCTTAACTCAATTGGGCAGGATGGCACACGTCCTAGAACTTGCTTTGTCTCTTATTAGCAGTTATGTCTTACCACCCAAAGTCCAGGAAAACAATCCTCACTCTGTGGTCATGATTTCTTTAGCGGACCCTTGATTCGCGCTGTGTGTTTTCTCAGCATCCTGTGCATGGAGCAGGTTGGGTTTGAATGTCATGGTTATTGAGCAAATTTGAAAATAAGTGGGTTTGTAGGAGTCAGAATGAGAGGAGTAGCTAGTCTGGTGACAGGAGTGGGAAGGTAACGGACTGTAGGAGGGATGAGTCATAGCTGCTCTGCGCTTCAGAAACAGCTCAGCCTGGCCAGCTCCGGGCACTCGCTTTGCCACTTTAGCAAGGGATTCTGTCCGTACTCCTTCTGGGTGGTTCAGGAATGACTTGGGAAGTCCTGAATAGGAAATCCCACATTTAGAAACTGTACCTTAGTAGCTCAGTTCCACTCAGGGACAGGTTGTGCTTACAGGATTGACCTGAAGGAGGAACTGCCAAGATGACGCGGGCAGGGATACACAGCACCTCACCCCCGTGGGGAATTAAATGTAAGGATCTGCTGATACGCGTATGCAAAACTAGGACGTTCCTAATGCTTCGTCATTTTTCTCAATTCAGACAAACAAAAAGTGCACACGTACACTTAGGCACCATAGCCTAAAGGTGTTAGGAGGAAAGAGTTCATAATAAAATGCTAAAAAAAGAGGCATAAGCAATGTGCCTAGATTTCAAGGGTACCACCCTAAGACTAGTGATCTCACTGGAAGGAAGCTCAGAGATGTCAGAGATGTAGAGAGGAAAAAAGATGAGTAGTTGCAGGTTGGATCAACCATTCAGTATAACAAGGACATATTTAAGCAGGAGTTGCCCAGAGCAACTCCTGGATCTGTAGCCCCCGCAAGACTCTGTGACCTGTGATCTTGGTGATGCTACCTGGTTAGGTCCAAAGGAGGGAAGCAGATGGAGGAATGTTCCCTTTCCCCTCTTATCACCCTTCCTCTTTCTTTTATCTTCTTAGTGTACCTTATAAGGATCCCAAAGGGTCACTCCCTTCATGGTTAAACAGCTTTATTATAAAAGGCCCTGAATGGGCCTTGCTCTTGGGCAAGTGCAGTGAGATACACACTCTCTACAAATGCCTCTGAGTGACAGCTCTGAGTTAAGACATTTGCTCTTGGGGTCCTGGTGCCCAACTCTGGGAAACTGCAGCCTTCAGTACTACCTTTTCTTTACCATGCTCAGCACAAAAAAACCGTAGGTACTACCTAACATTTACATGACAGTTGGCTTTATCAGGCACACAACTTTTTACCTGTAGAAATTACAGTATGACAAATCCCAGAGGCTCTTCTTCTAAGGCCCTCTGGTTTGGGACAAGGAGACAGAAGAGGGTCAGCTGCTGCACCAAACCCTCTTGTGTGACCTAGTGTCCTGGGCCCCAAAGGTCACCTCGGTCAGGGACATCTTGGTTCTGTGGAAAGTTAAGTATCTCTGAAAATTGCCACCTTCCCACCTGAGTCACATTTGGAAAGAGAAAAAGTAAATGGATATATATGTGACAACCAGTGGCATAAATAAAACCTTGATATTTTGTTTCTATTCCATTTCTGACAGAAACAAAACAAGACAGAAGGATTTGAATATGTAATGAAAGACAATGACAGTCATGCCCGTTCACTTCTTTTTCTATAGATTTCTATCGACTCTATAATCATTGCTCAAATATTCCTCCAGAACACAACTAAATGCCATTGTTTGACACTTAGTGTTATGGATATTTGATGCAAGTATGTAGAATGTAGCAAACCCTAGTGTGGTCAATTCTGAATAATTTAAAAAGAAGAAAAAGTGATAGCCTAGCAATAAACCAGGGTCTGGCTAATGGCTGTTCCTGAAATGCATGGATAGAAAAGGTCACAGGATCTAAGGGAAGCTTGCTGGGACCTCTCTCATGAAGTGCCAAGCCAGGTCTGGTGCAGGTGACCTGGCATGCCAGGTGAGTCTATCCATCTGTGGGTGTGAGTTGTGCTACAACCTTATAGGCATGTATTTTTAGAATTGTAAAGAACAGCTTGAACTCAGACTGATGGAGTTTTGCAAAGAAAATGCTCTTTAAAGCTAAAATGTTATGGATATTATGGTATTCATTAACTCATTCCTTCAACTAACATTCATTGCCTACTGACTAGTTACGCTACTTGTGAGTACTAGGTATTTGCTTCTTCTAGATGTTGAGTGTTAGATAACAACACCAGAAGATCCACAGAATTTTCTCTCTTTTTGCCTAGAGGAAAGGAGGGTTTTGCAGTCCTAGTCGCGAATTCAGGTGTTTCCTTATTCAGAAAGAGGGCTGAAGGCTGCCCTGGACAGAGAGCCTTGTCATGTCAAGGATAGCTTTTTTAGGAGCAACTCTGCTAACTCACTGTCCCTTTCCTCTCACATTCAAAACTGACTCTGTAGGTCTGGAGCTTAATTGGAGAAATATTTTAAATTCCACTGATAGGTGGTCGTTCGCTGATTCTTGGAAGTGAAAAATATTTTGCTTTTGGTCCAAAGCAGCTCTGGGGACAACGCGCAACGTTCAGCCTCTTGCACAGAGTGGTTAAAGAGCTGCAGGTTATCATAGAAGCTGGAGAACATTTTGTATTTAAAATGAAATCCCGACACCTTACAGCAGCTGCAGAGGCATCCGTGCACTGGGGAACACCGGCTCTCAGGGACTAGGGCCTTTGAAATGCTACACACCAGGACAAAGCCCTCCTGCTGTGAGGCAGGGGAAATTTGCCTGCATCCCACAATCACTCCCTGTGAGCTCTCTAATTAAATTTACTTATTTGGGTCTCCAGATTTTGCTCTCTAAGCAAGCACAACGGTTGGCTTGCCATCTACCTCCTCTTGCTTTTGAAAAGGCCAGGCATGTGATGAAACATAACCTTTAATGAAGATGCTCATTAAATAAAGTGATATATATTTAGAATATTCATCTTTGCTGAACTTTGCTACATTAACATCAAAATGGCTGAAGGGGTAAAAAGCTGTAACAAATCCAGGCTCAAGGCTTTAATTCTTGAGCACAGAAAAACCAAATTACCTATATCCCCAAGGTACTTGCGGGCATATTTCTCTTGCCCAGCAAAAACAAAACAAACAAAAATCCTTAAGAATCCTACACCTGACATTTCTCTTGATTTAATTAGATGCAAGAAAGGAACAAAAGCCACATTTAAGTGAATGCCTAATTATTTTTGTTGCAAATTATTTGCATGTTTTCCTTACTTTCTTGTGGCTTGCCAAGCCTTTCACAGTGTTCTTGCCCACGTTATTTTATTTGAGACTCACAGTAATCTTGTGAAGAAAACAGGTGACAAAGGTAGCTGTCACCATTTTACAGATGAGGAAACTGAGGCTCCAGGAAGTCGCATGGCTGGGAACTGGCAGTGGAGCTCTGCAACAAAAGTGAGGGTTTTCGGTGGCTCACGCCTGTAATCCTAGCACTCTGGGAGGCCGAGGCGGGTGAATTGTTTGAGCTCAGGAGTTCGAGACCAGCCTGAGCAAGAGCGAGACCCC
>JAQIFY010001183.1:0-14390 GCA_028533085.1 Varecia variegata | reverse complement strand
ACTCTAATCTAAAACGGTAATTGGAGGCATTCATTTTATATATAATTGGGGGGTAGAGACCTCTGCCCACCAATTTGACATTCATTTCACTAAAAGAAGATATTAAAACACAACTTTGTAATGGAATTATTAATCTGATTAAAATTTTACTCACCAACATGAATAATCAAATCAAAAGAGAAGAAATAAAAAATGTCCACAAATGCAGCAAATGGTGCTTATCAGTGGACAATAATCAAAGAACTGCAGGTTTAAATAAGAAACCACTTCCACCCATTCTTTTTTGAAAATAATAAAAATATTGATAATCCTCAGTCTTCAAGAATATGGAAAACTGTCACTAAGCACAGCTTGTTAGCAAAAGTGTAAGCTAATCTAACTTTTTGAAAGAACAATATGATCAAAATTTTAAATGTGCATGCATTTTTTTATAGTTCATACCAGATATTTCATTTCACAGAGTTTATCCTAAGAAAATAATGAAACAAATAGGAAAAGATTAAGGTTTTAAGATACTAATGTCACTATTCTTTATAATCAAAACATTAGAAACAACTAAACATACATTAATATAGAACTGATTAAATAAATTAGAATGAAGTCACATGATGGAACTCTATGAAGTCTTTCAAAAGACTGAAGTAAATCCTGCTGTAATGGAATAGAAAATTATTCAATGCTATATTAAGTAAAAAATGAAAAGGTTACGGAATACTAGGTGTGACCAGTACACTGAATAGACACTACTGTTGACAAAATAAAAGTGTTTTTAAAAATAAAAAGTTTTATTTTGAGTCTTTTACTGTTATTTCAAAATTTGGTCAGTGGGTATAAATTTCTTCTGCAACTAGATGAAAACTCCAGCAGGCCCATGATTCTTCTGCTCACTCTTGGTTAGCAGACACTCTTTTTAAGTTACAAACACTATCTCAATTCAACAATCAGAATGGTTGGTCCAGGATATTAATCTAAACTCCAAACTTAATATTATTTATAGATGAGACCTATTAAGATATTAATCCTTTGCCCGTTTGTCATTTGTCATTTAGCTTTATTTTTGATGTGTTTCGTTATCTAGAGAACCTGTTTCAGGCCAGAAAACCTGCAGCTGAAAAGGAGAGTAGATTTGTCTTCTTTGCTCTTCTCCACCCAGAACTTCTGCTTCTCCCCTTCCCTAGCAAACCCATCCTGGCCCAAGAAAACCTGCCAGCTATGCCTGACCCACAGGAGGTGGGGGGTGGGTAAGCAGGAGGTGGGCAGGGTGGGAGAAGTGATGAGGTAAAAGGAAAGGCCTTATATGCACTGGCCTCACAGCAAATTCCTTGCTGGGTCAAAGAAACTGAATCAGAACCAGGAGTGGAGCAATAGGACACCAAAGACAAAATCTAATCCAAAGTCAAAGGGAAGCAGGTGGGCAGCTGACTTAGCAGCCCAGCTCAAACAGAGGAGGGAGAAAGGAAGGGAGAGCCTCCCACATGGCAGGAGAGAGATGAGCAGTGGTGGGGAGCGGAGGAAGAATGGCCTGTGCGAGAAACAGTGAGCAGTGCAGAGAATGAGGGAAGAGGGAGAAGGCAGGGAAAGGGAGGAGCATGGTGCCCAGCCCGTACACAGATACCACCTCCTGAGCAGAGTGTCTTCTTAGTCTCCTTTAACAAATGTCACAACCAAGGCTCAGAGAAGTTGAGTAAACAGCCAAGTAAGAAGTGTGAAACCCAGGACCCTGGATTCCAAATCCCCTGTTCCTTCCACGTGCCAGTGGTTCCCAAACAACACCCTACAAAATCAGTATCAGTCTGGCTGCTCAGAATCATCTAGAGAACTTCTTTAAAATTCATAATTCCTGGCCTCATTCCAGTCCTACTGAATCAGAATCTCTGGGAGAGAGCATCAGGAAACAGGATTTATTCACAAGCTCCTTAGCTATCCTGCCGTGCGGCCGAGTTTGAGAACTAAATGTATTAGGTGTATCACATCACCCCCAACATACTTGTAGGGCAGGTTGCACCGTTACTTTCTGAGCACCCTCTTTGCTTTCCTGCAAGCACCTCCTGGGCACTTTCCTAAGAATATTATTATCCCAGTTGCTGTTCCTCAACATGGTTATGAGACTGGTATCAACTCCACGCTGGTGAGGAAGCTGAGGACGGTCGTGCGCTGCCCTGCAAGGGCCTTCGCTAGTGAGGAGCAGAGACGCCGGGTTCCCAGCCTTCCTACTTTCCCACACCGGCGAGGGGAAAGACGTTATGATGGCGGGAGGAGGGGGAAGGGATCGAGATACTGGAGAGAAAAGGGGCGGTTACAGAACAGCCTGACAGGGAGAGCCACAGCAGTGGCCCAGACTGCGGGAAACGTTGGCTGGGGAAGCGAGCGTGAGGGAAGCTGAGGATCAGGGCCAGGTGCGGTGCGTGCGGATTCGCCCCGCGTCCTGCCTAGTGCGGAGACGTGGAGAAGGAGCCCTTACCCGGGGGGCTGGCTCCCTCTCGTGGCGGCCGCCGCTCATCTCCGCGTGCTCTGTGACCAGGCCGCCCTGCCAAGCAGTGGGGGCCACCTGGCTGAATCTGGCCGCTTTGAAAAGGGGCCCGGGCCCCAGCCGAGGAAATCCGAGCGCCTGGAGAGCTGCACCGCTGCAGTCCAATGCAGTAGCCACTAGCCACACGCAGCTATTGGGCGCTTGAACTGGGATGTGATAGAAGAGTAAAGTACACACTGGATTTCAGGGACTTAGTACAGAAAGAGAATGCAAAATATCTCATTAATAATTTTTATATTAATTATATATGGAAATGGTATTTTGAATACATCGGGTTAAATGAAGTATATTATGTAAATCAACTTACCTGCTTTTTACTTTCTAAAATATAGCTAGAAAATTTAGAATTACATATGTGGCTCACATTTGTGGCTGAGATCGTATGTCAGATTGCCAGATTCAGCAAATAAATATACTATCCAGTTAAATGTAAATTCCAGATAAATGAATAAAGAGCTGTCCCTTCCCTGGCTCAGGACAAACTCATGAAAAGAGGTGCTATCCTCCTGGCCCAAGATCCACTGTCTGCAGCCAGGGAAGGTGGGGAGAAAGGAGCTTCCTTCCCTACCCAAGCCAGCTTACTTGTGACCTGAATTCATACCCACGTGCTCACTCAGCCCTGATCTCTCCTGCCCCCTGGTCTGATCTATCACAGAATTGTTTCCCCTCAAAGCACATGTAAAGTTGCATAAAACGTTTTGGATTTCTTTTAATTGTATAAAATGGGTAAGGTTTTGGTCAATTATTTCTTCTTCCAAAATGATTATTTCTTCCTTGATTTTTCTTTTGCATTATAAATGTAATACATGCTTATGTAGAATGTAGAAATTGAAAGCCCCACGATAATCCTTCTAGATATTTTATACATTTATCTATACATACATATTTTTTACATAAAGGAAATTATGTGAACTATTAATACATTATTTTATGGTCTCCTTATTCACTGAACCATACAACCAAAGTATACACATCTACCTAGTTCTTATAAATGACTGCACATTATTTCATCATATGGATGCACCATAATTTATTGAAAAAAGAAATCCCCTATTTTTGGACATTTGGGTTATTTCTAAAGTTCATTGCTGTTATAAGCAATGCTGCTTGCTCCCAACCACTTGACCCTCATTGCCTAGTGAATTTCTACTCCTCTTGCACATTTCAGATCAATTTTCACTTTGTCAGAGAAGCTTTTCCTGAACTCCCCAGACTAGCCCAAACCCCCCTATTATATGCCAAAACAGCACTATGAGCCTTTCCTTTGTGCCTCTTATCACTGTATAATTTCAGGTTTATAATTGTGATATGATTAATGCTCTTTCACTATTATTCTTCCAGCTCAAAGAAGACAGGTTATAAGTGTTTTATTCAACATTGTATCCCCTGAATCTATCGCAATGTCTGGCTCAAAGCAAGTTCTCAATAAATACATGATGGAAAGGAAAGAAAGAAGGAAGGGGGAGAGGAGGAGGAGGAGGGAGTGGGGAGAGTTAGAGAAGAAAGCAGAGAAGGAGGGTAAATTTGAGAGCAAATAGAAGGATGATTAAATGAAGAAATTTATAGTAAATTCTGAACTCTTCAACAGCTGAAGGTGGCAGATGGGAAAAAATTAATTGAATGAATAAAAACGAATTGTATTCATGACTGTCCTATTTGCCTAAACTCTGGCTTAACCCCAGCTGTCTTCTCAGGAACTTCAATCTCTCAATTACCCCTCTCTTTCTCTTTTGTTGTTTTGTTTTTTGTTTTTAGAAACAGGGTCTCATTCTATCACTTAGGCTGGAGTGCAGTGTGGCATGTTCATAGCTCACTGTAACTTCAAATGCCTAGGTTCAAGCAATCCTCCTGCCTCAGCCTCTCAAGTAGCTACAAATACAGACATGCACCACCAAGCCCAGCTAATTTTTTTTTCTATTTTTTTATAGAGACAGAGTCTTTCTATGTAGCTCAGGCTGGTCTTGAAATCCTAGCCTCAAGCAATCCTCCTTCCTCAGCCTCCCAAAATGCTGGGATTATCAGCGTGAGCCACCGTGCCCAGCCTGTTTTCTGAATATTTCTCTTCTCTCCTGGTTTCCCATCAGCATTTACACACTCTAGCCATGCTTTCCCACTCCCCACCCCTAATTTTTCTTCACCCCATGTTCCCTTCCACCTATCATCCTATTTCCCTTCTCTCCTTTCATGGACAAACTTATGGAAAGAAACACCTACTGTAATTCTCTTTCCTTCCCCAAATCTATGCACTCCTTCATTCCCTATGTTCTGGTTTTCTTCCTTACCATTCTACTAAGATTATCCTCTGAAGAGGTACTAGTGACTCCTTTATCATTTAATCTACTGAACACCCCTCCATCCTCCAGCTGCTTGGCCTCTAGCAGCATTTGATATTGTCACATTCTCTCTTTTCCTCCAAACACTCTTTTCTCTTGCCCTTCATGACCCCACATCCTCAACCTCCTTCCACTTCTCTGGTCAACTTTCTCAGTCTCTTTGCTGATGCCTCTTGCTTCACCTGTCCTGTAAGTTTTTATAGTATTCCTAAAGGTTCTGTCCTTGACTCTCCATGCTACAGATTCTGCACTCTCTTCCTATGTGATCTCGTTTCTCTAATGACCATCGCATCTCTCTCATCAAGTGCCATCCATGTGTTGATGACTCAAAAACCAGATCCCTACATCTAACTGTTTAGGAGACATCTCTCTATACACAGCCCAAGACACCTCAAAGTCAACCCCTACCCAACTGAACTCATCTCTCTCCTATCTCCCACCTCCAAATGATTCTCCTTCTGCCATGTTTTTAATTTCAATAAAATTGACCACAGTTCCCTCAGATACCAAGGATCTTTCTTAATACCCTCTTCTCCCTTACCCTCCTCAATATCATTCGCCAAAACTTAATGACCCTGCCACCTCTGGAGCAGGTACTACAGGTTGGCTTATTCAACACCATTCCAGTTACTTTGTAGCACATCTTCCTATACTCCTATACAAAGCATTTCTCTTGCTTCCTTGGCACTGGGGTGCCTTTTATGATTAAGGTTCTTCTAATTATATGAACCTTAGTGAGGCTTTGATCAGAGCTGAGTTATGTAAAAAAAGAGGCAGAGCATGGGGCATCCATGTTATTGGTATGGACAGTAGCAGGGGCAGTATGGTTCTGGGTTTGGTAGTGACAAGGGGAGATTTCTGGCCATGACAAAGGGATTTCCCTACCATCTCCTCTAGACTTATTCCCAGAAGCTCAGCCTAGAGTCTATTCCATGAACCTTCCTAAATGCTCTATGAGCTACCTAATATCCTGTAATAAATCCCTTCCTGATTAAATCATCTGGAATGGATTCTGTTTTGTAACTAAGAACACTAACCAATACAGCTTTCTAAGTAAACTTCAAATCTATCTACTTCTCTCCATTGGCATTGAGACTCCTTGAGTCCAGGCCACCATGGGCTCTTCCCTGGCCCATTCAAAGCCTCCTGGATTTCCTGCTGTTTGCAGTTTCCTACCAGTCCATTCCAATCTCCATATGCAACCAAAGTAAACTTCTAAGATGTAGACATTATCATGACATCCCCAACCCCCCCCCAAAACCCTTCATTGGCTTGCCATTACACTTGGGATGGAGTCTAAAATCTTTAACAGACCTATAAGACCCTCTACGGCCTACAAGGCCTGCATGTCCTGACCTTTGCCCAACTCCTCAGCCCTCTCTCACCACTCACCCCACCTCACTCAGTGCTGCAGCCATTCCAAAGTCCTTCAGCACATGGTCCTCATCATACTTGCCCTTCATGCCCAGCCTGTGCACACACTACTCTCTACCTGGAACACTCTTTACCTGGTTCTTCTCCCATTTTCTGGCTCACTTTCGATCATCCTTCTGGTCTCCATTAAGTGTCACTTCATTCAGGAAGTTTCCACAACTACAAAAATAAAATTCTTTGGAGTATCACTCTACACTTCACCTATTTCATGCTTTTGATAATTTCTTAATTATCTATTACCTGCTTCTCAACTGTGAACTTCCTGAGGGACAAGTCCATGTCTATATTTTTCACCATTGAATCCCTAACACATTGCAGAATTATTACAATGCATACTAATTTTCTAAATAAGTGAATGTTTTAGTAAACATACTTGCACATAAATTGTACCTAATCTCTCAGTGCCTCCATTTCTTCATTTGTAAAGTTGGGAAGTTTAGAATACGTATCTCATAGGGTTGTTAGGAAGATTCAATTGGGCAATACCTCTAAAGTTCTTAATTAAGGCCTGCTGCAGTGTAAGTACTCAGTAAATGTCAGTGGTCATCAGTATTATTTCTCCACATTAAGATGCTCTGTGTGAGTTTGTGTTGTGGAAATGGAGGAGGAGGCTTGATTTGAGATCTTGGTACACAAGTCATGGAACAAAAACAGATGTAGGGATGTAGGACCCCTGAAGCAAAAGTGATGAAAACATAAGTCCCTTAGGAAATTGTGGAAATCTTGGGCAGGACTTTGGAGATCCATGAGCTGTAGAATGATTCATAGAACCATCTTACCTGGATCTCAAGTGGCTGAATGCTCTGGGTAGCCAGGCATTTGTACAGACATGCATACTCACATTCAGGAGAACAACCCTTTAGGCACAGAGAAGTGTCATTTCAAACAAAGAAAAAAAATTTTTTTTTTACTCCATTCACTTCTTTTTACCAAACAAATAAATTCTGGAGAGACACAATTCTGAGTCTTCAAGTATATACCCAAAATAGTGCCCCTTGTCCTTTAGGACACTTGGATTTCCAGTCTACAAACATCTGCCTCATATTTGGTGGTAACACCACATTTTATCCCCAAAATGGCAAGTGAGTATTACTTTACATTTGTGTAATTATAGTGTTAATTCCAGTGGTGCCCAGAACAAAACACAGCTTGTCCTAAAGGAGTATTAGAGCATCAATCTCTAGTGAAATTGAAAACTGCCTATAGCTTAAATGCTAGTTTTTTCAACTTCTACTCATCAAGGTTTCAAACATCAGAGGTTCTGGTTTTTCAAAAATTATATTATACATAATAAAAGTAAACACTGGAAACAACCTAAATCTCCAACAGTGGCAGAAAGGTTAAACAAATATGGTACATCCACATGATAGCATATCAAAATTTATGCTTGCAATGAGTTTCTAATGAAGAAAATATTTTTGATAATTGTAAAGTTAAATGAAAAAAGTGTGATAAAATTATATGTGCATTCTGATTCCAATTATGTAAAAAATATGTATTTCAGGAAAAAAGACCACAGGCAAATAAAGAGACAATGTTAACAATGGTAACTCTTATAGGTGGAATCATGGTTTATTCTCTATGCTTATTTTTTTGGTTTGGGGAATTTTTATGTTTTCTTTTAGTTATTTTTTTCAATAGACTTTATTTTTTAGAGCAGTTTTAAGCTCACAGTAAAAGTTAGAGAAAGACACAGAGATTTCCCATATGTACTATGCCTCCATACTCCACACACGCAGAGCCTCCTGCATTATCAACATCCCCGATAGAATGGGACATTTCTTGCAATAGATGAATCTACATTGACACATCATTATCACACAGGTGCATAGTTTACAGCAGGGTTCACTATTAGTGTTACATTCTACGGGTTTGGACGAATTTATAATGACCTGTACCCACCATTGTAGTGTCATGCAGAGTGGTTCACTGCCCTGAAAACCCTCTGTGCTCCAGCTACTCATCTCTGTGTTGGATGTTTAAAAAAATTTTATTCTTTCATTTTTCTACCACTTTATATTACTTTTATGATAAGAAAAAATAAACATTGTCACTTAAAGAAAATCTTCTTGAAGGAAAATGCAAGTTGGAGCCTTAATTTTTCCCATGACTCAGAGACTCTTGAGTAAATTTTTAGCTCCGCTGAATAACAGCACCTAAAAGCGAACATGCAGTTGGTATGTTGAACACCGGGAGGTGGCAGGAAGCCAAGCAGGGCTACAGCTAGTCAAACAGAAACCAGCCCTCCCTACCTTGTTTGCTCTCTTGCCTCATTCTCCTCCTGATTCCTAAGAGCAGGAAACATAGAGCCCTGCTGCTGCCTAACACTCTATGTCAGCTCAGATAAGGTATTGCTAGAGGGGCAAATGAAAACTTCTACAGCCATCACCCTGACCACTGCACACAGGAGATTTCCTCTCCTCTTATGGTTATCACAAAGTTAATTTATTACATGCATTAACTATATTTTTAAAAATTTGTTTTTCACTTAAACTAATCAAAAGTTAGAGGGAAACCTCTCCTCAGTTTATGTATGCAAGCATTTTAGCTTGGAAAACACAGTCGCTATACAGGACCTTTACCAGCTCAACATACAGAAATCTTCCCAGGAGGACTGGCAGTGTGGCTGCTGGGAACTCACTCGGGTTTTGTGCAATTCTCCCTTAGCATACCTTCATTCTTACAAGCGAAATTTTGATTTCAAATTCTTAAGATGATTTCTAGCAGCACCATATTCTGTCAGTTTTCTTTTCACTATCTTGATGATGTCCTTTGACACACAAGAATTTTAGTTTTGATAAAGTCCAATTTCACTGTTTTCTTTGTTGCTTATGCTTTTGGGGTCATATCTAAGAAATCATTGTCTACTCCAAGATTACAAACATTTATGTCTGTTTTCTTCTAAAAGTTTTATAGTTTTAGGTCTTACATTTAGGTCTTTGACCCATTTTGAGTTAGTTTTTATATATGGTGTGAGGTAGGGGTCCAACTTCATTCTTTTGCGTGTGGATATTCAGTGGTCCCAGCACCATTTGTTGAAGAGACTATTCTTTCTCCCATAGAAATGTCTTGGCACTCTTTCAAACATCAGTTGGTTATAATGTGAGGGTTTATTTCTAGACTCTTAGTTCTATTTCATTAGTCTATGTCTATTCTTATGCTCATACCACAGTGTCTTAATTACTATAGATTTGTAATAAGTTTTGAAAACAGAAAATGTGGGCCCTCCAATTTTGTTCTTCTTTTTCAAGATTGTTTTGGCTATTCTGGGTCTTTGAGTTTCTATATGAATTCTATAATAAGCTTGTCAATTTCTACAAAGAGGTCAAATGGAGTTTTTATAGAGATTGCTTTGAATTTGAAGATCAACTTTGGAAATATTGTCAACTTAACAATATTGTCTTCCAAGTCATGAACAGGAGGTATTTTTCCATTTATTTCAGTCATCTTTAATTTATCTCAACTTTTTCTGTAGTTTTCAGAGTATAAGTTTTGTGCTTCTCTTATTAAATTTACTCCTAAGTATTTTCTTATTTTTGATGCAATTTTGGATAGAACTATTTTATTAATGTCATTTTCATATTTTTTGTTGCAAAAATATATAAACACAATTAATTTTGTATATTGACCTTTAACCTGAAACCTTGCTGAACTCATTTATTAGTTCTATTAAGATTTTAGGTAATTCATTAGGTTTTTATTTTATAAGGATATAAGCATAAAAATCTTATTATAAGATTATATTATCAGCAAATGGAGATAGTTTTACTTCTTTCTTTCCAATCTGGATGTCTTTTATTTTATTTTCCTGCCCAATTGCCCTGGCTACAACCTCCAGTAAAATGTTGAATGGAGAGCAGACATTCTTGTCTTACTCCCAGTCATAGGCAGAAAGCATTCAAGCTTTCACCATTAGGTATGCTATTAGTTGTGGGTTTTTCACAGATGCCCTTTATCAGATTTAGGAAGTTCGAAATCATTTTTTTCTATCCAAAATATTCCTTTAGCATTTCCTTTGTTACAGATCTGCTGTGGTAGAACTCACTCAGTTTTTGTTTGAAAATGTTCTTTTCCTCTTCTCCATTATTGAAAGATATGTTTACCAAATATAAAATTCTATATTGACAACTATCTTCTTTCAGCACCTTAAAGATATCATTTCACTGTCTCCCACTGTCTAACTACTGCTCCTTTGAAGATAATCTCTTTTTTTACAGGCTGCTATTAAAAGCACTCCTTATCTTTGATTTTCTGCAGTGTCATAATATGTCTAGTAGTATATTTCTTTTTAATTTATCTTGCTTAGGATTTTGAGATTTCTTGAATCTGTGCATTAATGTCTTTCAACAGCTCTGGAGAATTCTCAGTGATTATCTGTTTAAATATGCATCTGCTGAATTCTGTCTCTTTTTCCTTTTCAGATTGCAATTAAACATACTCTTATATCTTATCACTGTATCTTCTAAGACTCTTACCTCCTTTTCTTGATGTGTTTCTCTCTCTCTCTCTTTTTATCTCCACACTGTATTCTGAATAATTTCTTCTGATGAATCCATCAATTCACTAATACCCTTTTTTGTCTAATTTGTTATGTTTAGTTTTATTTTTGCTTGCTCTTTCTCATAGAGTCTTATTTATGTGTATGCCTGTTAATCTTTTGCTATATGTTGTATATTATATTTTTTTAATTATTTAAAGTAATAATTTAAGGCCCACATAAAAGAGAAAATCCTCAAAAGAAAATTTGAGTTTGCTTTATGCCAGGTGCCTGGGGTCAATGCCAGTCTGAAAGCACCTTAAACTAAATTATCTGGAATACCAGGGTAGTTTTTAAAGTTACAGTTCTGAACTTCTGGGTCACCCTTATCTTGAGGTTTCAGCCTTTTAGGTTACCAGTTTATTGTGGAAGAGTCTCTTGTCTCCCCAGATTTAGCTCTCATGGAAGTTTGATTTTTGTACTCTGCACATACCCCACAGAGTTATCAAAACAAAGGTTCTAATTTTGAAGGGTCAGCAAATGTTCTAAGTTAAAAGTGACTTTCATACTCATTTACATCTCAGGGTTCTGTTTTCACTTGTAGCCTGGTAATTTTGTATTATTTTGTTATTTTATTATGTTTTTGAGAAGCGTTCTTCTTAGTATTTTATCAAGCTTTTCAAATTGTGCCCTGTGTAAGGATTGATCAAATAACCCAGCCTACCACTCCTAGAAAAAGGAAGCCTCCCCACATGGCATTTCTACTGCCCATTCTGAGAACAGCAGACCATCTCTCCCATTTCTCTTCAAAGCATCCTCTTGCTGCAGAGGCAGGATGCAGCTTCTTCTCCCCCTCAGTGCCTGCTACCACCTTTTCTCTCCAGAGCTGGATTAGGGCCAGACTAACCAGGCAGCCGATAGTAGCAATAGTCCATATGGGGTATATATTTCTGAACAAGTTGGAAATATGATGTCAATTAACTCAGGTTTCCTCATGTAACTTCTTACCTTGTTGGTGAAAAGTAGTCACACTCCCTCCAAAGTAGAATAAGCCCTCCAGTAGAGGTTTTTTTAAATACATCTCTCCAGCATCTAAATTTTTCTCTCAAACTGTACAACCCAAAGCCAACCCATTAACAGTTGTCTAATGTGTCTATCACAGAGAATTGAAATTATAAAACCAAATTGTGCATAGCACAGTGCCATTTATTCAGATTTAATTTTTAAATTTTAAACTCTTTAATAAGTCTATCAAGGAGATGTTTGCTTTAGAAAATCAAAAAGCTAAAGGGGAGAATGAGAACTACAAAAAAGTGGGAAACATTTGATGGAATATTTTTAGGACAGCTTTGATCAATGCAAGCAAATAATTAATAAAAATTAGTTTTTCTCACCACTTCTAAATAAGTGTTGAACAAATGACTTTCTTCTTTCAATGACTTTTGGTTGGACAGAGGAATCTGAATTATTAGTCTACCTGTTCCTTGATTTCTTCTTCCCCTAGCTTAGCTGCTCCCCAAAAGACACTCGCAAGCCAATTTATAAAATAGTTTGTCAAGATTTTACTGTTAATCACTCTGGGCAAGGGAACAAATAAAAATAAAATAATAAATACAATGAAGTAACAAAAATCTGGAATTTCCAAAATCTCTTATAGCATTGGTTCTGCGTTACTATTCCTGTTTACTTTCTGAAATAGTAACCAAGTCCCATTAGAAATCAGTTCTCCACTTTTATTCCTGACCATTAAACTCTACACAACTATCAATTACCTCCTTTATCTTACTTAAGGGAGGGCTGGTAGCTACTTACAATTCCTTTCCCCAAGCATCAAGATGCAGAATGAACAGTGTCTTCTGAGTAGGACAATATGTATCTCCTTAGCTCTACTTGATCACCACAAGCTATATTTGTCAGCACTCTATCACATAAAAGTTAGAAAAACCCAATTCAAGCTGGCTTGAGCAGAGGGTAGGGTGGGATGGTAGGGATGAAGGGAGATATGTTGGCTCATATAACTGAAACCATTTAAGAGTAAATCTCTCTTCAGGCTTGGTCTGATAGAGGCGCTCAGACATCATCAAGAACTAGTATCTCTCTCCATCTCCCCTTTCTACTTTTCTCCATGTTGGCTTTATTCAAGATTCCAGTTGGAGGTTCCTAGCATCTCGAAGCATTCATCAGACTCACCGCCAATGGTCCCAGTGAAAATACCCCTTTTCTTTCTCAAAAGTCCCAACAATACGTCCAGAATTGAGTTCCACTGATGTGGTTTGTATCGTGTGCCCATCCGTGATCCAATCACTGTGACAAGGAGGTGAAGATGCTTACTGGCCAGACCTCAGTCACGTGTCCACCTCTAGAAAGGAAGCCACTTCACTGGAACCTAGTGGACTGAGAGAGATAAGAGGCTGTTCCTCAAAAGAGCAAGCAAGGTGCTATAATTGAGAGTAACCAACTATCCCAGTTTGCCTGAAACTGAGGGGTTTCCCAGGACCTAGGACTTTTAGTGATATAACCAGGACAGCCCTGAGCAAACCAGGATGACTGGTCACCCTACTGCTGTTATCAAATGATTCAAAAAGCTAACACTGAGCCACAGTGTCCTGTGACCTATACGCATAGCAGAATCAGTGCAAGAGTCTCCCTTGAGATTTACGGCTTTTCTCACCTTCCAGTTTCAAGTAAGCCCTTCCCACTCTGTCCTCTGTAGTTGAGCACAAGCTGTCAGTCACCACTGTATGACAGTAGGGTGTATATCATACAGAGAATATGTCAACTGCAGGCTCAGCCTCATGCTGCTCACTTAGCTGGGTCCAAATAAGCCAGATCCACTCCAGCCAGAGCTTCTAGCCCCTTTCTGTCAGTAAACTCCATCTCAAGGGACACTCACCAGTTTTCTGATCACCCTACTTCTTCCCCCAGCCCCAAACTACACATTTTTTCTCTCTTTTTGCTTCACTCCACTTCACTGCATTCTTTTTTCCTCTTTTCTCCTTGGTCCTAAAGAATCAGGCCACTCTCTCTCTTAGCCTCATGTCAGTTCCTCAACCTCACAGTGGTACTCCTCTCCACAAAGCCATCAGCACTCCTATTAGCCAGTCTCCCTCTCAATTTGCTCACACTTGATTTAGCCAAAAATCTCCAAGTAGGGAGTGTACACAGCTCAGGGATAGATAAAATAATCCACTGGGGTACAGGAAGATAATTTCAGAACTTCTATTTATAATCTTTGTTGTATTATTCTCATTTAATTTTCATGTAAGGGTATGTTTTATAATATATGTGATACAGAAATATATTAGCACATGTACAGTCATGCATCACTTAGTGACAGGGATACATTCTGAGAAATGCATCAGTAGGTGACTTTGTCGTGCACACATCATAGACCTAGATGAGATAGCCTGCTTCTACCCACCCAGGCTATATGGTATAGACTATTGTTCCTAGGCTACAAACCTGGACAGCTTTTTACTGTACTGAATACTGTGGGCAATTGTAACATATTGTAATCTATATCTAAACATAGAATTGGAACAGTAAAAATATGGTATAAAAAAATAGTACACCTATATAGGGCACTTACCGTGAATGGAGCTTGCAAGACTGGAAG
>JAQIFY010001182.1:0-14390 GCA_028533085.1 Varecia variegata | reverse complement strand
TCCTACAAATGCTGAATAGACTTGATGGTTGATGGCTTTTTTGAGTTCTTCTATATCCTTGCTGATTTTCTGTGTAGTTGTTCTATCAATTGTTAAGAGAAGGGTGTTGACGTCTCCAACCATAATGGTGGATTTGTCTATTTCTACCTGCAGGTCCGTCAGTTTTTGCTTTACCTATTTTGGTAGCTGTGTTTGGTGCTTACACATTTAGGCTGCTATGCCTTCTGGGTGAATTGACCTTTTTAAAACCATTACATAATGACCTCTGTCTCTGATAATTTTCTTTATTCTGAAGTCTACTTTATCTGACATTAGTGTGCCATTACTGCTTTCTTTTGGTTAGTTTTCATGCTTTATCTTATTTCTTCCTTTTACTTTCAATCTGTCTGTATCATGGTATTTGAAGTGAGTCTCTACAGAAAGTATATACCTCGGTCACGTTGTTTTTATCCACTGTGCCAAATTCTATCTTTTCAGTGGTAGATTTAGACCATTTGCGTTTAAGTGTGGCATTTTACTTTTTCTTTTATTTGTTCTCTGTTTTTTTGTTTCTCTCTTTTCCTTCTCCTCCTTCCTGTCAGGTAATTGAAATGTTTTTTAAGAGTTTGATTTTATGACAGTGTTTTTGAGTATACCTCTTTGTACAGCTTTTTAAATGGTTACTCCAAGTGTTACATTATACGTACCTAACTTAGGACGGTCTACTGGTGGCATCATTTTAGAAGTTGAAGCGTAAAAATCCTACCTTCCTTTCCATCCCTTTAACTTTCCCTGTTTATACCGCAAGAGTCTTAAATATTTCCTCTATGCTTTTGGAAGGTCATTTTGTCAAAGGTGAAGCATCTGACGCTATCGTGAATGTTATTTTATTCAGTGATAAAGTTCAACATTGAGGAAATTTGTTTCCACAGTGGTGATACACTTAAATTTAGGTGGCGCACAATGTGGTGGTAAAAATAGCCTTGCTAAACTGAAAACCTGTGGAGCAGAAATGTACTTGCTCATAAGCAGTTATGGAGCCTGACGCTCTTATCTTCCTAATGCTCAGAATTCCAGATGTGAGACGCTGGCGACGTCAACCACCCCAATCACTAGAACAGCAGCCAGAATCAGGGGAAGCGAGCGGGTCAGCCCAGAAGCCCTCCCGCCAGCCCTAAGCTTCAGTAGCTCCTTCCTCATGGATGCCCGTGTACAAAATCCCTGCCACCTCACTCTGCATTCTTTTATACACTACGGACCAGTTTCTTAGTTTGAGGATGATTAAATATGTTTGATTCTTTCCAGATCCAACTCTGTTCCTTTAGGTCTTTTTTTCCTTCTCATTTATTTGTATTGATTGTACATAAATGTCCATAGCACTTTATTTGCACTAGCTACAAACTGAAAACCACCCAAACGTCTATCAATGCATGCAAGGATTAACCAATTGTGGTATATCCATACAATGGAGTGCTTGCTACTCAGCAATAAAAAGAAACTACTGATAGACACAATGACACGGATGAATCTCAAAATTATGCTGAGTGAAGGAAGCCAGAGCTAAAAATAAATAAATAAGCAAGCAAGCAACCAAACAAAAAGACCACACGTTGTATTATGGCACTTATATAAGATTCCAGAATTCTCATTTATTTTTAAATTGACAAATATATGTATATATATATTTATGGAGTACAACATGGTGTTTTGAAATTGTCTTTTGAAGAAGCTCTTTAGCAATAAAATAGCCATCAAATATGACCATCAAATATGTTTGAGATACAGTATCCAGAAGATTCTAACAGATGGGACATGACAAAGCAGAGAAGGCATCTTTGATGGGGACACTCAAGAGAGTCTCCTGGGCAGGGCAAAGTGGCTCACGCCTGTAATCCTAGCACTCTGGGAGGCTGAGGCAGGAGGATCGTTTGAGGTCAGGAGTTCGAGGCCAGCCTGAGCAAGAGCGAGACCCTGTCTCTACTAAAAAAAAAAAAAATAGAAAGAAATTAGCTGGACGACTAAAAATATATGGAAAAAATTAGCCAGGCATGGTGGCGCATGCCTGTAGTCCCAGCTACTCAGGAGGCTGAGGCAGGAGGATTGCTTGAGCCCAGGAGTTTGGGGTTGCTGTGAGCTAGGCTGATGCCACGGCACTCACTCTAGCCTGGGCAACAGAGTGACACTCTGCCTCAAAAAAAAAAAACAAAAAAAAAACAAAAAAAAACAAAGAGAGTCTCCCAGCAGGTTCTGGAGCCCATCTTCTCGACTTGACGACTCAGGACTTATTGCTCCCAGTGACCGTTTATCTTCCAAAGATGACCACATGTTCTCTCACATCCTCTTTTTACAACGTGATTTTTGACACTTCTCCCATGACAAAAGAGTGATGCTGTGGAGTTCCGAAGCTGACAAACAAAGGCAATACAAAAAACAAAAACATACTTGGAGGGGGAGGCAATATGGTTTCTGCTTGGTTTTCTCAGGCAAGAAGCTGCCCAGGAAGCCAGCTGTCACACTGTGAGGACACCTTGGCCACATGGAGAGGTCACGTGTGTGCCAGTTGACTAGGACAGCTGATGTTCCAGCTGACACTCAGCACCAACTACCAGACTTGTGAGTGAATCAGTCTCCAGATGATTCTAGACTCCAGCTTGTGATCACCGCTCAGACCCTGGGGAACAGGTGAGGCTTCCCCACTGAGCCCTGCCCAGGCAGATTGTGAGCGAAGTGATTGTTTTGTTCTTTTTTAAAAAACAGCCTTTTTGAGACATAATTCAGATGCTACACAATTCACCAATGGAAAGTGTGTAATTCAGTGGTTTTCAGTGTAGAGTTATACAACCACCACAATCAATTTTAGACCATTTTCATCACCCCAGAAAGAAAGTCCACACTCATTAGCAGTCAATCTCCATTTCCTCCCCAATCCTCTCCCAGTTCTAGGTATGAAATACTACTTTCTGTCTCTAATAGATTCGTCTATTCCAGACATTTCATGTAAATGCAATCATCTACCTGAGGCCTTTTGTGACTGGCTTGTTTCCCTTGTCTTCAAGGCTCAGCCATATTGTACCTGTTCAGTATTTAATTCCTTTTTAATGCTTAATAGTATTCCACTGTATGTATATGCATTCTACCGATTCATCAGCTGATTGATGTGGGCTGTTTCTACTTTTGGGCTTTAATGAACAGTGCTCCTATGAACATTCCTGTAACTTACTGTGTGGACATATGTTTCATTTCACTTGGGTATGTGCCTAAGGAGTGGAAGTGCTGGGTCATATAACTGTTTACTCTTTTGAGAAACTGCCAGACTGTTTTCTGAAATGTCTACACCATCCTGCATTCCCACCAGCAGTGCATGAAGGCTCTGATTTCTCCACTCTCCTCAACATTTGTTTTCTGTCTTTCTGTGACTCTGGCTTTGTGAGCGGGAAGCGGTTTTGATCTGCTTTTCTCTGAAAAGTAGTGATGCTGAGCAGCTTTGTATGTGGTCACTGGCCATCTGGATATTCTCTTTGGGAAAAAGTCTGTTCAGATCCTTTGTCCACTGTTTAATTGGGTTTTTTCTCTTACTATTAAGTTGTAAGAGTGCTTTGTATATTACAGCTATAAGTTACTTAACAGATATGTGATTTGCAAATATATTCTTCCATTCCGTAGGTTGTCTTCACTTTCTTGATGGTGGTGTCTTTGAAGCACAAAAGTACAAAATTACGATGATGCCCAATTTACCTATTTTTCCTTTTGTTGCTTGTGTTTTTGGTGGCATATCTAAGAAACCATTGCCTAACCCAAGGTCATGAAGATTTATTACAATATTTTCTTCCAAGGGTTTTACAGTTATAGCTTATACATTTAGGTATTTGATCCATTTTGAGTTTACTTCTTATGTATGGCGTGAGGAAGGGATCCAGCTTCATTCTTTGCCATGAGGACATTCAGATGCTGTTGAAGACTGCTCTTTCTCCCATTGAATTGTCTTAGCACTCTTCTCTATTAATAACATCGATTGACAGTACAAGTAAGGTTTTTGTGGACTCTCAATTCTATTCCCTATGCCACAACCACAGTCTTTATTACTATAGCTCTGTAGTAAATTTGAAATCAGGAAGTGTGTCCTCCGACTTTGTTCTTTTTGAAGTTTTTTTTGGTTATTCTGGGTCCCTTCAATTTCCATATGCATTTTAGGATCAGTTTGTCAACTTCTGTATTGTGCAAAAAAAAAAAAAAAAAAGAAATCCAGCTGGCATTTTGATAGGGATTTCATTGAATCTTTTGATTAGTTTGGGGGATTTATTAATTTTAAGTAACTCAATTCTAGTGTGTTTTTTTGTACAAAGATAGTTAATAGAGCACCTAGTATGGGAAAGCAACTATTTTGTTATGGATAAAGACAAAGGAAGGTGACTTCTTTGGATAAAGAATAAAAATTTGCAGGGTATCTCCCTCTAGAGGGCAAATAGAACTTTTCCTAGAACAAAGAGTCACTTGGATTAGTGGGGTTGTCTAAATTCCCAGGTTGGGCCCCGTTTGTATTAACAGACTGCTTCCCATGCTGCTGCTGCTGCCTTGTGCCCTACCCCCTGCCTCATGACTCCCCAATGTGCTGCTCAAGGCTGGGGGGATCTTGCTGCATTGGAAATGGTCAAACAGCAATCACTGGACCTGGGATTTTTCCTTTATTCTCCAGCCTTGGGTGCCTCCAGTTTGGAGTACAAGTTTGCTGAGGGAAATGGGGACCCTGGCAGCCAGTGCCCCCACTCCCAACAGGAGGCCCAGAGACAAGGCCAAGAATCTTATGGATGAGCAGACAGCAGGCTTCAGCTAAGACAAGAGTAAAGTCACTGCTGAAATTCAGAGTGTCAGAAATGTTCCCAGTGTTATTCTTCTTCTTGGCAGGGACTCTACTGGTAGGCTTCTGCTCAAATTCTTCCATTCCTAAGTATTCAGGAGGCAGTTCTAAAGTGGAAAAAATCTTGTCCAGGTGTACGGCTCTCATTTTTTCTATCACGTGTAGAAAAGTGAGAGCTACCTCCAGCCCCACGGTTGAGAAGTCAGGCTGGCATTCAGAACTAGGGACCCAGGAGACCCTGGGGAGGGCCCTGTGCTCCTGAGACCCTCCCACTCCCTGCACCCTTTGAAGACTCCAGCCCGTGGCTCAGCCCCTTTCTTGCAGTCCCAGGCAGGCTGGGAAACCCCTTGTGAGCGCCAGAGAAGACAAGTGTGTGGGGTTCACTGCAGGCCTGGGCCACAGCCAGGTCATGTGCCTCCTTTATTCAGGTAGGAGAGGCCCGGGCAGGACGCAGCCCCAGCCCTTCCACGGTGTGAAGGCAGCAGGAAGCAAGACAGGAATCTAGAAAAACAATGCACGGATCCAGACAATCACGAAAGACCCTGCTACATCAGCTTAAGGCAGAGATTGGCCACAGTGAGAGAAAAAGGAGAAAGGCCTGTGGCAGCTTGAGCCACGGCAGGACCTAGCGGAAGTAGTTGGGACACTCATGGGCTACAAGGTGCCAGGCTTGCTCAAAGGCGTCCACGACAGCGGGCTCCAGGGACCCTTCCTCAGTCGCTGCCAAGTTCTGCTCCAGCTGCTCCAGGCTGGACATGCCCAGGATGACCGCGTCCCCATGGGCACCCTGCAAGGGGAGACGGCTGCAGGTCAACACCCTTCTGCACAACGCCTCCACTCACGCCCCTCCCAGCCACGGCCCTGCCAAGATCTACGCTCCGTGTCTATGTGTATCCTGTACATCCAGAAAGAACTGCAGGTGCTTTGACAGCTGTAACGATGTGACTTGAGACCTTTATTGTTTCCTCTGCCCCCACATGGCTCACCCAGACGGACCTACCTTCACAGTCCAGTTCTGAACCCCAAAATCCGTGACATTGTGGCTAAGTCATTCACCTCTCGGGGACTCCATTGTCTTGATTTTCAGCATGATTATGGGTGTGAAAACTTATGTGACTCACTTAGCTCCCATTTACTGAGCACCTACTGTATACATATGTCCGACACTATGCCACCTCCAAAGCTGAAGCTGGAGAAAAGTTTGAACCAGGAAGACAGGGGACAGCAAGAGACAGGAAACCCCAGCTCCCACCAGAGGAAGGAAACTAGTACGTCTTACGGTTAAACCTATGTTAAAATTTCTGTCCCCTTGGCCGTGCATGGTGGCTCATGCCCGTAATTCTAGCACTCTGGGAGGCCGAGGCAGGTGGATCGTTTGAGCTCAGGAGTTCGAGACCAGCCTGAGCAAGAGTGAGACCCTGTCTCTACTAAAAAAATAGAAGGAAATTAGTTAGACAACTAAAAATATATAGAAAACATTAGCCGGGCATGGTGACACATGCCTATAGTCCCAGCTACTTGGGAGGCTGAGGCAGGATGATCGCTTGAGCCCAGGAGTCTGAGGTTGCTGTGAGCTAGGCTAACGCCACGGCACTCTAGCCCGGGCAACAGAGTGAGACTCTGTCTCAAAAAAAAAAAAAAAATTCTGTCCCCTTAATAGCTGTGTGAACCCAAGTTCCCTCTTCAATACAACTGGGATAATCATACTTCATAAGGCCTAAGGGATGATGAAATCCATGTTTGTAAAGCTCTTGTTACAAAGCCTGGCACATAGATAACATCAACAAACAATGGGAAGAATGCCCACGAGAACTCGAAGGAAGAGAAATTTCAAAGGAACAGAGAAAACAAACTCTTTAGAAGTTCCCTAATGCTGCAGTTCCCAGCCCTCGAGCTGAGGAACTCTCAGGAGGTGACCAGCAGGTGAGGGAGTGAAGCTTCATCTGCATTTACAGCCGCTCCCCATCACTGGCATCACTGCCTGAGCTCCGCCTCCTGTCAGATCAGCAACGGCATTAGATTCCCATAAGAGCACAAACCCTACTGTAAACTGCGCATGCGAGGGATCTACGTTGCGGCTCCTTATGAGAACCTAATGCCTGATGATCTGAGCTGGAGCTGAGGCAGTGATGCTAGCGCTGGGGAGCAGCTGCAAAAACAGATTATCATTAGCAGAGAGGTTTGACTCCACAGAGACCATAATAAATAAATTGTTTGCAGACTCATCAAAACCCTATCAGTGAGTGGCAAGTGACAATTAAGCTGCATCTGGTGGCACGCTTTATAGCAGCAAGTGAGTTGGTGCACTTCAATTGTACAGCTGTATCTGCGGACAGGCTTTAAGTCAGAATCCGACACTTAGTTTAGTGTGTGCATGGCCTGCCCGTTATTTCATTTACCACTTCCATAGGTGCCTCTTTCCCATACTGTGCACTTGTCTCGGTCACAGTTTTGGTAGGCCCACAAGCTAACCCTAGCAAAAATGAGTGAAAAACAGACAGCGCTGGAGAGCTTCTTTGCAAAGGCAGGCAGACCCAACGATGAGACAGCAGAAGACTCAAAGACTACCAACAAAATGAAAGCTGCATTTAAAAGAAAATGCCAAGAGTCCTATTTAAATTATAGTTCATTGCAACAAGTGATTCACATTCTCCAAGACCACTTTGTATAAAACGTGGTGACTGGCCAACGAAGCCATGAAACCTTCAAAACTGCTTCACCATACAGAGACCAAGCACCCTGCATTAAAAGACAAACTTTGGAGTTTTTCAAAAGAAAAAAAATGTGACCACAAAGAACAGAAGCAATTATTGAAGGCCACCACTTCATCAAATGTGTCTGCACTGAGAGCATCATTCTTAGTGGCTCACCGCATTGCTGAAGCTAAGAAGCCCTTTACTATTGGGGAGGAGTTGATCCCGCCTGCTGCTAAGGACATCTGCCGTGAACTTTTAGGAGAGGCTGCAGTTCAAATGGTGGCACATGTTCCTCTTTTGGCTAGCACCATGACTAGATGAAATGATGAAATAGCAGAGGATACTGAGGCACAATTGTTAGAGAGGATTTATGAGTCACCGTGGTATGCAATCCAGGTTGATGAGTCTACTGATGTTGACAACAAGGCAACAATGCTTGCTTTTGTGTGACATATTTTTCAGGAAGATGTGCATGAGGATATGTTATGTGCACTTTTGCTGCCAAGGAACACCACAGCTTCAGAACTATTCAGGTCTTTGAATGATTACGTATCAGGAAAACTGCATTGGTCATTTTGTGTCGGTATATGCACGGCTGGAGCAGCTGCCGTGACTGGAAGGCTTTCTGGTTTCACTACTCGGGTCAAAACCGAGAGCGCTACTGAATGTGAGTCTGCGCACTGTGTCACCTATAGAGAAATGTGGACTAGCTGGAAAATGTCACCTGAACTAAACATTTTGCAGGATGTGATTAAAATTATCAACCACATTAAAGTACATGCCCTTGAATCACATTTGTTTGTGCAGCTCTGTGAAGAGACGGACGCAGAGCACACACGTTTTCCCTTATACACGGAAGTGAGATGGCTTTCTAAAGATGGATCACTGGCCAGAGTTTTTGAGTTACGAGAGCTGCTCCACAGATTTCTTTTAGAAAAAGTCATCACTGGCAGCACATTTCAGTGACACAGAATGGGTGGCAAAACTTGCTTACTTGTGTGATATATTCAACCTGCTCAATGAATTCAATGTGTCATTTCAGGGGAGAATGACAACTGTGTTCAAGTTGGCAGATAAAGTGGCTGCATTCAGACATAGAGGCGATGAATGAACATTGGGATCTTTGACATGTTTCAAACATTAGCAGAGATTTTGAAAGAGACTGAGCCAGAGCCTTCTTTCCCCCAGCTGGTGCAGGATCACCTAGCTCAGCTTTCAAAAGAGTTTGAGCATTACTTCCCAACCACTAAAGACCCCCAAAATGGGAAGGAACGGATCTGTGACCCATTTGTGAATAAGCCAGATAAATCGACTTTGTCCGTGCTAGAAGAGCATCAACTGCTTGAGATCGCAGATGATGGTGGCCTTTAAAGTATATTTGCTACAACTTCAAATCTCCATACGTTCTACATTAAAGTCAAGGTGGAATATCCTGAGATTGCCACAAAGCACTGGAAAACTTGCTGCCATTTCAACATTTTATCTTTGTGAAGCAGCGTTTTTCTCCAGTGACAGCAACCAAAATGACATTGCAGAGTAGACTGGACATAAGCAACACATTTCGGGTGTCACTAGCTCCCATTACCCCCAGATGGGACCGTCTAGTTACAGGAAAACAAGCTCAGGGCTCCCACTGATTCTGCATTATCGTGAGCTGTATAATTATTTCATTAGATATTACAATGTAATAATAATAGACATAAAGTGCAAAATAAATGTAATGTGCTTGAATCATCATGAAACCATCCCTGCCCCAAGTCCCTGGAAAAACTGTCTTCCATGAAACTGGTACCTGGTGCCAAAAAGGTTGGGGACCGCTGCCCTAAAGGTCATTCTAGCTCCCCCGGAAGGGCAGCAGCACCCAGGGGCGGCTGGTTACCTGCAGCTGGGAGTGGTGGTACATCCACCGCAGGGCGGCTGAGGTCATGCTGGGGGCACTGGCACCATAAGTGGCCTGCAGGGCCTTCTCCACCAGGGCAATGGCCTGAAAGTGGTGCTCCTTCCAGAAGCTGGGCAGATGGGGATGATGGCACCAGGGTCAGTACCTTGGGGTCACCCCAGGGCAGCCACCCACACCCCAGTCCATGAAGCCCTGAGGGGCCAGCGTCCTCTCTAGCCGGGCGCCTCCTACTTCATGGGGTCTCAGAACCACCCAGGAGGCTGGCTCCCTCACCAGAGCCCTCACCAACATGTTGATTCCTGAGGACTCCTGAACCCCCCCTATGGCAGCCAGTGACACAAAGGCAGCTAAGATGAGGCTGGACTCAGCCCAGGCCTCCTGAGCTCTGCCCTGCCTTCTTTCTCTCCTTCTCAGCAGGTGATGTCTCAGGGAAGAGCTGGGCCTTGGAGACCATGAGGCCCAGGGAGCCCCATTTCCTCAGGAGGTCCCAAGGAAACAAGAAGAAACCCCACAGAGAGTTTCATAATCCTGTAGGAATCAAGAGATGTAGGTACAGGCAGCAAGCGAAGGCCTTACGCCCTAGGAAGGCAGCCTAGAACTTCATTTCGGATAAGGGGGACCCCTCCATACCTGGCGTCCCGAGGCAGACATCCCCAGCTCACCGATTCCTGTAGGTCTCAGCCCAGTTATTCCCAAAGAAACGGCCCACGGGTTGTTTCTTGTCCTTGTCCTCGTACTTGTACTTGCCGGTCAGCAGGCCCCCTGCAGGAAGGCTGCATTCAGACCCCTGGCCCAGGTTGCTCCCAGGGCTGCCATAGCCCAGGGATGCTCAACTAGGAGATGGGGGTAGGGGATCGAGGAAGGATGAAAGGCTCAGACCAGCATCTTGTCAAATCCCTCCCTGCTTCCCAGCTCCTGGGCTCGGCATCTACGGGTGAGGAACAGGCAGAGACGGGGCCAGGAATGCCCTCCCACCCCGGGAGGAGCCTGGCCCATGGCAGCACATACCAGCCAAAGGGTTGTAGGCGTAGAACCTCAATCCAAAGTATCTGAGGCAGGGGAAGAGCTCTGTTTCCACCTGCCGGGTGGTGGCGTTGTACATGCCCTGCAGGGAGAGGGGACAGCTGGATAGGGTGGACATGTCAGGGGAAGGGACCTCAGCCTTCCTCTCTTAAAACTCTAAATCAACATAAGCTCAGGACTTCTGCAATATTTCTAAAATCACTAGTGTTGGTAGGGGATAGGGACAGGGTATTGGACCCAAAGACAGGAAACTGAACTGGATACATCATTCTATAATATCTGTGTGCACCAACTATGGGATGGACGCTGGATTTACAACCATGAGCAATTCTCACAGAGTCTCTGACTCCAAGAGATGTTACAGTCAAGTTAGAGAACCAGACAAGAAGGGAGATAATTACAATCAAGTCAGGTTCTATGATCATATGAGGAACTCAAAAGTACCCGCTGAATGTATGAAAGTGAGGTTTGGAGACTGGAGACTCCTTTGAGCTGTCAGGAAAGGCTGCCAGAGGAAGAGTCACCAAGTGAAGCCTGAGCACTTCTCCCAGGGCGAGGGTATGTTTAAGGTTGACGTGCACAGGGAGTCGGGGAAGGAAGGGACCAAGGTGTGCACTCGGGCAAGAAGAGGGCAGGTGCCTGGTGGCCCACCTGAGCATCTTGGACATCATCCTAAGGGTACCTGGGAGCCACCTGCAGGCTTTCAGCAGGACAGTGGCTGCTATGCAGAGGGCACAGGGGCAGGCAGAGGTCAAAGAGAACCGGGATCAGCATGAGCCCTGGAGACCGAGGCCCCTGCAGCCATGGTCCTCACCTGGTACACAGTCGGCAGGATCCAGCCGTTGCTCTTGCAGAGGGTACAGATCTCGGCCACCTCCCAGGCGGCATAATTGGAGAGGCCGAGCTCCACAAACTTGCCCTGCAGGGGTGAGGCTGTGGTCAGAACCCACTGCAGCCCAGGAGACCAGGAAGGGGAGGCCAGAGGGGGGATCCTGGGAGTGAGGCTGTTCCTAGTGCCTGGGGCCTGCCCTGGCGCTTCCACCCTCCTGAGCAGTATCAGGATAAGGAGAAGAGCAGCAGGCCGCCTCCTGGAGCTCAGGGGACTGTCCTCACCTCCTGGTGCAGCTGGTGGCAGGCGCGCAGCGTCTCTTCCACCGGGGTGCTGTGGTCAGGAGCATGCAGGTAGAAGAGGTCCACCCGGGGGCACTGCAGCCTCTTCAATGATGTCTCCAGCTGGGACCGGACGCTGTCAGGCTTCAGTGACTTTCCACCCCAAGGGTTGGCCTTGGTAGCAATTTTCACTTGGTGGAAAAATGTAATGGTTAAGGACTTGTAAGAGACACATGCTAACCAGGTGACCCTGCCTAAATTACTCTCTCAGCCCCAATTTCCTATTCTGTAAAATGGGGATGATAATAATGGAACTGTGCTCATCAGGAGGTCATGGGGAACAAATCATGTCTTACATGTAAGTTCTTAATGCTCGGGTCTGTTACAATCACTGTCATTAGTCACCAAACTGCTGGCTGTGCCAGGCCTTGCATTAGAGACTGAATATGCAGAGATGAACTGAATACTCTGGATCTCTGCCCTTCTGGAGCTGACAATCTGGAGGCTGATGTTACAATATGGTAAGTGCAGTTGAGAGATCCACACAGGCTAAAGGAGCCCAGAGGAGAGGCATGAGGCCAACCTGGGAATTCTAGGGAAGGGTGGAAAGTGCAGAGCGGGGGAACACATGCAAAGTCAGAGAGGCAAGAAAACACAGTATGTGAGGCTCCGTATCTCCAATTCTGAGTTATAAGAGCATAAATTCCAGGGCACGGCATAAAAACAGTAGGACGTGAGACAAGAAAAGGGGGTACATATTTGATCCCACCGGTTCTCAAATACCACCCCGCTGAATCTGGACTGATGGCTGAATGATCAATTCACAGGCTTTGTTATGTTGTGAATGGGTCACCTGTGTTCACTCTGGCTGCAGTACAGAGAAAGAACGCAAGGGGGAGGCCTGGAAGCAGGAAGACAAGTAAAGAGGCTGTTACCTGAATGTGGGCCACCGGCAGAGAGCAGTTTGAGACTGTTAGAGGCAACCTGAACACAAGGTGATTATAGTTCCCCTCCCCTTCCGGACTCACAGAAGCATGCACAAACATACATGCAGTGTAGAGACCAGATTCCCAGAAGAACAACAGTGTTCTGCCACCTAAGCAGCTTGGAAGTTAGTTAATTTAGCGCTGCTCCTTGCCCTATAAAGAACCCCAGCTGTGTGGACTCTGAATGGTCTCTGCACTTTTCCTACCGGGCAAGCGAACTCAGCAGGTCAGAGGGGTGTGATGAGATCCCTTGAGATATGGGAAACAAGTTCAAGTTCTACAGCTTCTTGTCCAGATTTTCTCCCTTCCCCCATGCACCCCCCTACCCCCCAACCCCAGGCATTCTTGGTGTGAACTTTGGCTCTGGTCTGATCTGAGGACTTTGGCCCAGTGAGCCCCTGGCCTCCAAGCAGGAAGCAGGGAAGGGCTGGAGAAGAAAAACCAATTCAGAAACAAAATCTTCCTTATCAACAAGAGGCAGCCAACTGACCAAGAAAAAGTGTGGGCCTGAGATACACGTTCCGCTTCTGTTCCTCCAGGTCCACCAAGCTATGAACCCAAGGGGGACCCAGAGAGGGCCTCTCAGTGGGGATGAAGAGCAAGAGCCTCAGGATGGCAAACGGTAATGACAACAGCCAGTATTTACTGGGCCCTCACTACGTGCCAGGCACTACCAATGGCACCAGGCTAACGAAGGACAGTCCTACTCAAGCCACACCTGCCTTCCTTGTACATACCACGAACTCTGCATTTCCAAGCTAAGTCTTTGCACAGCTGTGCTCTCAGACTCTAAGCTCCGTTCTCCCATTTCCCCCCCAGCCTTTAAGGCCCAGCTCCAGTGTTCCCTAAGCCTTTCCGAGGGCCTCTCCCTGGCCCCCAACCCCCCAAAATGCTCTCTCTTCTGGGCTCTCCAGCAATCACTGCTTCAATCTTCCCCACCAGACTGAACTCTCTGGGGTGAGTTAGAGTCACATTTCCTCCTGTAGCGCCATGTCAAAGCCTGGCACAGGATGGACAGAAAGGTCTTATCTGCTCTCTCACATCTCCCCACCACCCCCCACCACCCCTACTCCCCTAGCGCGGCCTGTGGTGCAGCAACAGTTCTCCCTGAGAGAGCCAGAGGAACTGTCAACTGAACAGGGCAAAGTCTAGGGACTGAGCAAAGACCAGGATGAGAA
This sequence comes from Varecia variegata, assembly GCA_028533085.1. Taxonomy (NCBI): domain Eukaryota; kingdom Metazoa; phylum Chordata; class Mammalia; order Primates; family Lemuridae; genus Varecia; species Varecia variegata. Next base: position 663 of record JAQIFY010001182.1, on the reverse strand, counting down.
AAGGGTGCTCCGGGAGCGCACGGGAGGTGAGGGCAATGGGGTGGGGGATAGGGGACAGGCGGAGAGCCCAGGTGGGGATTGGTTATCAGCACCTGGCAGGGCTGGAGGCAGGGGAGGCAATGGAGGTAGGAAGCGAGAAGAACGGCCACTCAAGGCTGGGGAGAGACTCCCGAGCTGCAACTCCAGGGGAACAAGAGGGAGAGGAAAGCAGTCAGGCAGGGCAAAGCACCGTCCTGCTGTCCTGAGCTAGATGTGCCTGAGGAGCCTGAAGGTCCCAGAGCTGCGGGGTGGGCAGCGGGAGGTCGGTGCGCCCGAGGTCAGGCTGGGCCGGGCGGTGCACGGCCGAGGACAGGATCAGCTCCGCACGGTGCAGGAGGCGGTCTGGGGCGACTGTTACCTGTGCAGTCGCCGCCGCCCAGCCCGAGCCCCAGGCCGCCCAGGATGGTCTCGGACTGGCCGTCGCAGTACATGAAGGCCGTGTCCAGCTCGGTGTGGCCGCGCTCCAGGAAGGCGCGCACGGCCGCGGCGCTGGCCGGCGCGTCCATGCGGCGCCCCATCTCCATGGTGCCTAGCACTGTGGCGGGCCGAACCGGGGCGCCCGAGGCGGCCCGCGACGGCGGCGGCCGGGCCATGGCGAGCGAGTGAGCCTCCGGCAGCGGACAG
>JAQIFY010001181.1:0-14391 GCA_028533085.1 Varecia variegata | reverse complement strand
GGTGGTTAACAGACTTAAACCTTAGGAAAGAAACTATTAGAATCCTAGAAGAAAATGTAGGAAAGACTCTTACAGACATTGGCCTAGGCAAAGAATTTATGAAGAAGACACCTAAGGCAATCACAGCAACAACAAAAATAAATAAATGGGACTTGATTAAATTAAAAAGCTTCTGCACAGCCAAAGAAACAATCACGAGCATTAACAGACAACCCACAGAATGGGAAAAAATTTTCACATACTACACATCAGATAAAGGACTGATAACAAGAATCTATTTAGAACTCAGCAAAATCAGTAAGAAAAAATCAAATAACTTATTGATGATATAGTCACTTTGTTGTGCTAGCAAATACTGTTCATTCTAACTATCTAACTATATTTTTGTACCCATTGATGTTCCTCACTTTATTTCCCCCTCCCTGTTATCCTTCTCAGCCTCTGGTAACTGTCCTTCTATTCTCTATCTCCATAAGATCAATTGTTTTTAATATTTAACTCCATATATGAATGAGAACATGTGACATGTGTCTTTTTGTGGTTGCCTTATTTCACTTAACATAATGTTCTCCAGGTCCATCCATGTTGTTGCAAATGGCAGGATTTCATTCTTTTTTTGTGGCTATATAATATTCCATTGCACATATATATATATATATATATATATATCACAATTTCTTTATCCATTCATCCTTTGTAAATCAGGAAAAAAACTTTTAAAAATGAAAATAAGTGTTTTGAACTAACTTTTGAGTTCAGTTTCAAGAATTACATCTTAAAACTAAGAATACATAGATTTGAACCAAGTTTTGAGTTCAGTTTTAATAAAACTAAGAACACTTAGTTTTGAACACTTCCGAACAGTAAAGCTGCTCTATAAGGTTTTCATATGGTCTTCTCTTTACGAGGATTATTATTCCATGATGCCACTGTACAGGCTAGCACCGGGCAGAGGTATCTGAGCCTTGCCTGGCACTGAAGTGCAGGAGAGGACATTTTCTTACACATTTCTACATCAACAGGCTGATGATGGTCTGATTTCAAAAACTGATCAGTGTGGATATGTAGCTACCTAATCAATGAGATGTTTGCTAGATACTCACATGTTATGTAAGGATGGCAACAGAAGCTTGACTCTGACAATTGCTCAAAATGAGGTTATAAACCTAATGCACTAGTTACCTTGTTAAGCTGTCATTAAGGTGGCATTCGTATGTCACTTTTCAGTGAGCATTTATGTTGCTAAAGTATTTAAAAATCATTAAAAGTTATACTTTTCAAAGCACAAAATTTAAATGAAATATTTACTCAGCCCTAAAGCACCTCTGTGGTATCTGGATGATTTTGCAAAGCACTAATCTATATAAATTGAATTAAAAACTGTTGAATTAAAGAGTCAATTTGCAGTAATTAAAACTTAAAATATTATATATTTTACAATACAGTGATTATAAGTTAACACATACTTTAGGTTCTTCTTCATTGTGCAACTGGTATAACGCTTAAACACTATTTCTTCTCTATACTTCATATGAATTCTTCCTTTTCTTGAATTATATAAATTCTGAAGTTATCTTCCATGTCCAGGCTTGAACTTATCACCTGTCCTGCAAAGCCTCCCTCCTCCTATTATTTTTAACTTAGGAGTTGCCCAAGTTTGAAGCTTGTATCACATCCTTGAACTCATTCTCAACCCTCTAATTCATATTTAATCAGTCAATTGAATCTAAATCCTCAATAGCTCTTAATTCTATCTACTTATTTCTATTCCTTCACTGTACTTAGTATTAAATTTAATTTCTTGACTTGGGCTACTAGGCCCTTTGTAATCGCTTCTTGTTCATTCTGGATCTGAATTCAAGATGCAATCCAAATAGTGTTAAAATATTGATAGTTTGTTTATTTCATTCGATAGAAACTTCTGATTAAAGAATATCCTCAACAGCATGCAGATAGTAGCATCATAATATACCAATATATAAAGAATCTGTAAGGGTTAATAAAACAATTTAATATAAAATATGTCTACTTTCACATATTTAGAGATACTCGTTAATTTCCATGTCAGTTTATTGCCTGGTATAAAATAGGAACTCTGTTTCCCCCCCTTGAAAAAATATAATGATAAATATAACATATAGCTGTAAAATGAATACATAATTGGGGCTTGGTTAGAGTTAGTTTGTTTTATGACCATCCTCATTTTTTATGGCTGACAGCTCCTGGCATTTGCATCTGTTTCTTTTCATAGTTAATATTCATTACTTCTTTGTAATGCAGGACTTGCTAATAAAAATGTTTCTGAATAGTGATTATCCTATAGTGCTCATACTATTTTTGTTTTTGTATCATATATACACCAACCATCAAGTACAGTCATTGTAAATGCATGTATATGCATTGTACATGCATGACCAAGATCGTGTTCTAATAATTTAGAATACTATATTCCTTTCCTGAAGTAGGAAGGGTAGTGGTATGACCTATGTATATTAAACATCGGATTTGGTTCTATTTTCTTATAAAGTTTCAGTGTAATGATTATAAATAATTACCCATGTTCTCCTGCATTTCCCCTAGTCCTTGTATATATAAACATACATCTAATGTAAATATATAAAATATGCATCTTCTCTGAACTTTTGGCTGTTGATTCCTTGGAAAATGAATTGCTGATGATTAAATGCAGCTCTAACAAATGTATGAATAAAATATACTATATCTGGTATTGTTCTATACCACCTTCATAGCACGAGATTTTCCTAGCTCTGAGTACAGATCATTTTTACTCTGTTGGCTTTATTGATTAGGGACATTACAATTCATCTCTAATGGCACTTGTTTGGTATTTGAAAGCTTAGGATGACTGAGAAATGAAGTGTTAAAAATAACTCAAATCAAATGTAACAAAAAGTATTATATTCTTTCTGATTTCATGCAACAGATTTCATCTGAGATGGAAGGAATTCTGTTGATAACCAGTCATGTCTATTCCAAAACTTACATTATGAAATGTTTTGAAGAAAAAGAAAAAAACAGTAAGACAAAATTAGTAATATCTTAGGTAATGTTATTAGTGAAACTTTTCTTTATTCAGAATTTGTTTCAATAAGTTCTGATTTTTTCTATGTATCTGGCAAAGATAACCCAATTGCCAGGTATGAAATTATTATAAAATAAAGCATAGTTATTGGAAAGATTTTAAAAACATAGAAAATTGAAACTACTTATAATTCTATCACCTAGAAAAAAACAGAACAACATTTGGATTTTATTTATTCTAGCACTTTAGAAGTAAATATGTATATATTATCTTAGTCAGTTTGGACTACTATAACAAATTAACATAGACTAGATGGCTGAAACAACAGAGATGTATTTCTCAAAGTCCTGGAGGCTGGGAAGTCCAATGTCAAGATGTCAGCATGGGCAGGTTCTGGTGAGGGCCATCTTCTTACTGTGTTCTCACATGGTGGAAAACAGAAAAAAGCAAGCTCGCTCCTGTCTTTTTATAAGGGCACTAATCCCATTTGTGAGGGCTATACCCTCATGATCAAATTACCTCTAAAAGCCCCACCTCCTAATATCATTTCAGCATATGAATTTTGAGGTGACATAAACATTCAGTCCATAGCACTCCGTCTCTTCCCCCACCCCATAGTCATGTCCTTCTCACCTAACAAATACATTCCTTCCATCTATAAGACCCTAAAGTTCCAATATTCCCTCTCAAATCAAAAGTCTCTGTTAAATATCATCTAAGTCAGTCATGGGTGACACTCAAGATACTATTCATCTTGAGGAAAAATGGAAAATTTAGGACATATACTTTTTGATATTAACACATTATGCATGAGAAGTGTTGAGCATTGTCCAAAATTCTATGACTATATAATTGGATATTTAATGGTCCATCACCATTTATTTTATCAGTATCCAATTGAATATAGTGTTATTCAAGTTTTCACTATTAAAATAACACTTCAAATGAACAGATATTCATATAAAATCTATATTTCTACTCCTTTAACATGGATTTGTAATATCTGGAAGGGAAATAATTGCTTCACAGTTAAATTTTTCCATATCTTTATTTCTGGAAAACACCAGTATATATGGTCAGGAAGGCTTAAATACTACGCTGGTGCAATTAACATGATATATTTATGTTTTCTTATTTCATTTATATTTATTTCTTATGTCACATAAGCAGACCTTAATTATAATGGTACTATAAAGGTGAAATGCTCTAATGGTCATATAAAGAGATCTGAGAGGTGAAATAATTGAGAAGTACTGTCTTCTTGATTGGAGCTTGTGTGATTCATATCCAGCTGATTGGTTAAATTGGTTCTAACTGCTTACATTGTTCATTTAAGAGATTGTATTCATTTAATTTGTTCTAAAGTTTTTCAGAGTATTTCCACCATTTTTTACAAGCTTCTATTGTATTTCTACTAAATAGAACACTTATGTAAATAAGTTCAATTAAATATATTAATAGTGTGGCTGGTATCACATTTGCTTTTAAGGTTCAGATGAATTTTGATGGACCTCATTTAATAAGAGGATAGAGCATATCAATTTAGTACATAACAGGTTCTATTATTGTATAACTATATTTGGAAAGAAGGCAAAGATTCAGAACTTTGACTTTTTGAATTGATACTATTAGCATTTCCACTTAAGAGTTGATTTGACCACAGACTATAGGGATTCTTAACTGTTGATCAAAAATGGTTAAATCTATCAATTTTTCTAGTGGGCAACATGCTTATTTTAAGAAAAAAAAAAAGCTTGCCATTGATGAACATTTTATAAAAATACCTGGGCTCTGAGATTGGAAGAGTGATCCTTATGTGTTTTTGAAGACACGGAGGGTAATTATGGCTGGAGCAGAGGAAGTAAAAGGAACACTAATAGGAGAGAAGGTCAGTAAGGTTAGCAGGGTGATGTCCTATGAGTTTTATCACATATTTTAAGAGCTTGACTTTTATTCCGAGTCAGCTAGTACACCATTAGAAGTTTTCAACAAAGAATTGACATGATGTGATTTACATTTTAACAGCATTACTTCAGCTGCTTAGTTAAGAATAAGAAGTAGGAAAGCAAGGGTGCCATTAGGGAGACTTATCAGAAAGTCACTTCAGTAAACCACATATAAGATGATAGTGAATTCACCTAGGTTGTTAGCAATGGGGGTGTTGAGAAGTGATATATATGTTTTGGAGTTAGCGCCAAACATTTTGTTAATTGGGTGGAGTTAGGGATGATTGCAAACCTGTTAGCCTGAGCAACTAGGAATATGAAGTTGCAATCATCTAAGTTGAGGATGGTTACAGGAGAGCAAGTTTAAGAGGCATGGGAGAGGCCGAGTGTGGTGGCTCACGCCTGTAATCCTAGCACTTGGGAGGCCAAGGCGGGCGGATCATTTGAGGTCAGGAGTTCGAGACCAGCCTGAGCAAGAGCGAGACCCTGTCTCTACTAAAAATAGAAAGAAATTATTTAGCCAACTAAAAATATATATAGAAAAAAAATTAGCTGGGCATGGTGGCGCATGCCTGTAGTCCCAGCTACTCGGGAGGCTGAGGCAGTAGGACAGTAGGATCGCTTGAGCCCAGGAGTGTGAGGTTGCTGTGAGCTAGGAGGACGCCACAGCACTCACTCTAACCTGGGCAACAGAGTGAGACTCTGTCTCAAAAAACAAAAAGGAGGCATGGGAATCACAAGCTAGATTTGGATATTTTAGGGTATATGGCAGTGTTTAGTTGGCATTTCATTTAAAGTTTGGAATTTAGAAGAGAGGTCCATTCTGGAGATATATATTTGGATTTTGTCAGCATGTAGGGAGTACTGAATTCAATTACCATCATTAGATACAAGAAATAATAAATGAATACATTCATGAAAAAGTATTTATTGTATGTAATAATATCTTATCAAATAGACAGTTGAGAAAAACAAATTTAGATTTTGCACCATCATTATATTGTCCCATAATCTGACATGAATTCGTAATAAATATTAACATGAAGCAGCTATCAAAAACAACAGTAAGATTTAGAATGATAATATTTAGGTCATTCAAGGTCATTTTCCCCCGTACCTTCTATCTTCATTTTAAGGTGGATATACAATCTAATGATATAATTTCAATCTTAATTTTTTTTTCAGTTTTGCTTTCCCATCTTTTCTATGTGCAACACACTGTTATCTGTAATATCCCTCAGTCTGTAATATCCCATGCAGCCCTCTCCAACTGAGGTGGAAGTGTGTGGATGAAGATCTTCCCAAGGCTCATGCCTAACCTTTTTCTCCACCTACACCCCAAAACCCTCATCTCTGTAATAGCCCTCTCAGCACTGGAAACATAATTGGTAAAGTGACTGGTGATTTTGCTATTGAAATTATCAAAGAAAATAGGCCCTTAAATTTAATCCACTTTTTTACATGTGTGATTAAGGATGCTTCATGAATTTCTTCTTCTTTTTCATTGTTAGGTGCTAGATGTTGAACTTAGAAGCCCAGGACTTATAAATATGCCTGGAATTATTTACTTACTTTGCAGTTATAACCTTATTCCTAAAGTGCTTTCAAATGTATTTCCTCAACTGATGCTCATAAAATCCATTTGAGGGAGGCAGGACATGTGCAGACCCTTTTTATTCACTTTAAAAAACTGAGGCTTCGAGTGTTTTGATCCTATTGGAGGTACAGAGCTGCATAATATAATTAGAACCTAGGTATTCTATATCTGCTACATAGATATGTAAATGTGTGTGTGGAGGAAGCATATACACATGAACATTTGGGAATGTATATATATTTCAATATGTATCTATGTGAATGTATCTCCTCATGACCAGGCAGATAGTAATATATATAGTGAAATGTGTCAAAGGAGAAAGATTATATATATTATCTATTTATATAAGAACAAACAAATGAGTGCAATTGTCAACAAATAAATCGTCAATGTTTTTAATTAGCATTCAAACAATTTGACTTTTCATTGTATGATTGAAGTTTTAGTAAATTAACTGTTACTATTTTGTACGCTCTCGAATCTTACACATATACCTATTAAGATATTACATTTAAAATAAATATTCAGAAGATGAAAAATTAACAAAATAAAATAACAAGTATGATAGGTTGCATTAAAGTACTTAAAGACCAAGATTTCCAGATGTGTGTTTAAAAAGTAATAGATGGCATTGATTGTAACTGTCAGCAAAGTCGGTCTTTATAGAGTTGCCTACAAAATGTGGCCATTCACTTAAAAATCTTATTTGATAATTCTATTTAACCTAAATTTAAATTTCATTTACATTCAACAAAAGCTCACAATTCTATTTTATTTTTAAACTCTGTGGTTTATCTTTCTCCTTTTTGAAAACTACCACTTGGTTTAAGAGTTAATCACATACATTCCGCTATTGACTGACTTTTGAGAGCACTTTTAGTTTTCAAATAGGAAGTGATACATTAGTACTCTCTTTTCAAGAGTTCTTTTATGATATAAATAAATCTGATGTCTTTTAAGAATAGCAGTGTCTTATATAGTTGAAAAAAGGAAAGAAGACTAAGATTGGCTCCACAAATTTAATCTAATGCTAATGAGATTTCTTTAGTTGTGTGTCAATAGAACTCTTAATACATATGTAATTAGTGTTGAGCAGCATATGGAATCCATCAGAAATGTGTATTTATATGTGTATCTCAAGGACATCAGAGTAATTTTTCTTACAAATACATACATGTTAATATAACTTGCTGCTACAGACTACAATGTCTTAAAATATTTCACACATCTATTTCTTGGTGCATTTTAATATTTTCCTCAATATTGAATTTGATTATTTGAACTGTGCTTGACTGTCAGTTGGCCTCTACCCTTAAGTAATTTAAAAATGCTTAGTGCCATTTTATTCATTTTGTTCATAAGGGAAATTATACCAGTTCCATGACTGAACCTTCATATGCATTCAGCAGAAGTTTACATACATGAGGAGAGAATGAATTCTTCTAAAGCTTGAAAATTCTCTTATAAAAACATCTTCATCTTTGAGTTCTTGTAACTCTGATATTTCAAAGCATATTAGCCCTAGTTAGTTTTGGACATTAGGATTTTAGCTCCCAAGGCACAAGCTCTTCCACTCCCATTTTTTTCTATTTTATTGGGATTTTACTATATTATGTTTATCCATTTGTGAAATATGGATCAAGTATCAAAACATCACATGTACCCTAGAAATATATACAACTATTATGGACTCATAATTAAAAATTTTTTTTTAAAAATTAAGTTTTGAGATCATGTGACTAAGTGTGTCAATTGGAGATGAAGATAATACCCTTTTGATTGTGGAGCAATGGGATAGTCATTGGTTGATTGGGTGGAGAATTTGAGATATAATAATAAAAAAAGATTACTATCTTTTATTTAGAAGACTGATTTCAGATAAATTTTATACAGATCACACCATAATAATTTTGTAAAATAGTCATTGCCTAAAAAGAATCAATGCTCCCTCATTTCTCACATTGTCTTTTAAAGGTAATCCCCACCAATGAAGTCATGCCATGGGCTTGTAAATGGCTAACTCATCAGAGTGTGCACAATCTTTTGTAGAACCTTGAGTTTTAAGGAAACAAGAGCTAGTCCCTTGAGTCCTCAGCCTAGAGTGTGTATGTGTGAGTGTGCACATGTAGGTGATGAGTATTATTATAGAAAGGGGAAAGGATGTATAGATACATCACAATTAAAATCACCTTATTCTTCTATGCAACTGACACTAATTAGTAGGAGGATGTGGATCCCAGGGAGTCTTGAAAGAACATACTTGTGATTTGAAGATGTAAAAGGTTTCCTTGAGTAAAGGGAAGGGTCCAGCTCATCATTTTCTTCCTTTTTCTATTAAGCTTATTGAAGTACTAATTCCCTGCCTTTCTGTAAACTCAGGTAATATAAAGAGAGACTCCAGGTCTAACAGGGCAATGAGAATTTTTAATTTTTAATTTCTTTAAATTTATATTCAGGATGTTTGCATGATTGAATAAACTTGAGGAAAATAGCATTGCTCTCCCCTCCCTCCCTTCCTTCTTTCCTTCCTTCCTTCCTCCTTTTCTTTCTCTCTGAAAGCTGGAAATAAGCCTAAGACATAGCCTTTCCTTTTAGATTTTCTTAAACCAATGTATGTTAACACATCTTTATGTGTAAAAGTAGATTTCAAAAATTAATAGCCCAATTAACACTATAAACTAAAGGTGGTAATAAGTATGTTCAAATCTAGGTCAATTCTAAGTCTCAGACACTTAAACTTTGGGATTTTGGCAAGACCTGTCAAGTGGCTGAAATAAAGAAAACAGGAATGGCATTGATTAGAACATTGGAAAAAACTCACAATTCCATCATTTAATGAAGTGTTTAATATTGTAGAGCATGTTATTGTGACATATTTTACATTAAAGTGTTATATATATTTGATCATTTTAAATGATCTCTGTAAACATTTTATAAAATGTTCATGGTTGAAAGACTCATTTCACTGTACATACTTGTATGTTCTGCAAAATTTGAATTCATTAATTAAGATAGCTAGTTTTGAATGATCTTTTTATCCCAGTTTACTCTACGTTCTAGTCTAAACCTCATCTAACCTAAGAAATAGGCTCAAACTCCAAAGTAATATATCTAGAAAGATAATATATTTAGAATACAAATGTATGTTTTTGGATCAAATTTGATATTAATTTATAAATGAAATTATGAATACATGAAATATCCAGTTTTTTAAAGTTTTATTTATAATTGACACAGTAATTGTACATATTTGTGGGGTATAGTGTGATGTTTCAATGCATGTATACATTGTATAATGATCAAATCAGGACAATTAGCATATGCCTCATTTTAAACATTTGTCATTTCTTTGTGGTGATAACATTAAAATACAATCTTCTAGCTCCCTGGAAATATATAATACATTATTATTAGCTATAGTCTCCCTAATGTGTAATAGAACGCCAGAACTTATTTTTTTCCTGTCTAACTGTAACTGTACTCTTTGACCAACCTATTCCTTTACCCCCTGCTTCTGCCCATCTTCAGCCTCTGGTAACCACTATTCAACTCTTTACTTCTATGCGATCAACTTTTTTAGATTCCACATATAAGTGAGATCATGCAGTGTTTGTCCTTCTATTCCTGGCTGATTTCACTTAACTTAATGTCCTCCAGGTTCATCCACATTGTCACAAATGACATAATGTTATTTTGTTTTACAGCTGAAAAATGATATATATATATATATATATCATGTGTATATATATGCACACACATTGTATATATATCAATCATGTGTATATACATATCTCACATATTTTTATCCATTTATTGTAGATGGGCACTTAGGTTGATTCCATATCTTGGCTATTGTGAACAGTGCTGCAGTAAATATGTAAGTGCAGATATCTCTTTGACATACTGATTGTATTTCCTTTGAATATACACCCAGTAATGGGATTACTGGATTATATGGTAGTTATATTTTAAATTTTTTGAGGAACCTCCAAACTGTTTTCCATAATAGCCGTACCAGTTTACATTCTAACTGGCGTTGTATAAGGGTTCCCCTTTCTCCACATTCTTGCCAACATTTGTTAAAAGTCATTCTAATTGGGATGAGGTGATATTTCACTGTGGTTTTGATTTGCATTTCCCCTAGGATTAGTGATGTTGAGCATTTTTTCATATAACTGTTGGCCCATTTCCTTTCGGAAATGTCTATTCAGGTCTTTTGCCCATTTTAAAATACAATTGTATTCTTTGCTATTGGGCTGAGTGCCTTATATATTTTGAATATTAACCCCTTGTCAGATGCATAGTGTGAAAATATTTTCTCCCATTTTGTAGGTTGTCTCTTCACTTTATTGATTGTTTCCTTTGCTGGACAGAAGCTTTTCACTTGGATATAATCACATCTGTCAATTTTTGCTTCTCATAGTTTTGTAGTTTGGGGTCTTACACTTAATTCTTTAATCCAGTTTGAGTTGAGTTTTGTAAACGGTGAGAGATGAAATCTAGTTTCATTCTTCTGTATATGGATATCTAGTTTTCCCAGTGCCATTTATTGAAGAGACTTATTTCCCTCATGTGTATTCCTGGTGACTTTGTGGAAAATTAGCTGGCTGTAAATGCATGGATTTATTTCTGGTTTCTCTATTCTGTTCCATAAGTCTATGTGTCTGTTTTTATGCCACTACCATAGTGTTTTGGTTACCACAGCTTTGTAGTATATTTGAAGTCAAGTAGTGTGATGAAATATACAGGTTTAAAAGGTATTCAATATTTCCTACGTCTTAAAATATCTTTGTGCATGTTCAATTTCACAACAAACTAAAGAAAATAAGTAATTTCAAGGCATTTGAAATGAGTGTTTAAAGTATAAATGCAAAATATTTGACATATGACTAATCATGAATAATGAAAATAATGAAATTATTTTATAACTTTTATGTTCTTAATTTTATAACAATTGTAAGAGTTCATGGTATATTGTTATAATAGTGAGTTTTATAGAGGAAGGAAGTTATAGTAATACTCATTTTTAATCCATACATTAACTATTATTTTAATGAAGGATAAAAATGGAAAAGTTTATATGCATAAATAAAGATGTTCACATACCAAAAGAAGCCCCCCAAATTTGTAAACCCCCTCTTCTTAAATGAAAATTTTAATTTAAAAAAATTGTGTGTATAAGAGTTTTGTTTTTCCCTTACTATCAAAAGAGTTGGATCATTACCATCTGAATAATAAGCTAAAATGTAAGAATGACTCTGTCATAGAATATCAGAAAAATAACAGACCAATTTTACTCCACAGATGAATTGAAATAAGTTCACTACATAGTCGTTCATGGGAGTTTCTATATATCTTTGCATCTCCTCTGTTCTTAACCTCTGCCTACTCATTTTCTGCTTCCTTATTACTTTGGCTTGACCCATTTCATTTCTAAATCTGGGTTATTAATAAATGGGAATAAATAAATTTATTCCCATTTATTAATTTCCTTGATTTATTATTACTTATTTCAAATTTCTGAGAGAGGGAATCTGGCCCATCTTGAGTTTTTGGATTAGGCCTTTGGCTATATCTAATAACAATAAACACTTATTGAGAATTTGTTTTATACTAGTCACTATGCTAAGTAGTTTGATATACACTGTTCATTTAATCCTTTAATAAATCTTTAAGAATTTTACCATAGGCCTATTACTCTCTGTATTAGGGTGTCTAAAAGCACATTGAGGAACTCTCATCCATTTACAAGTGAGTAGGAAGACTGATTTTGGGATAGGCTACCCTGCTTATTGATGTCCTTTGTTTAGATTAAAGGAGGATTTTGTCATCGAAAATAGTTAATGATTGTGATGCCGTGGGTTGAATATTAAACATTATTATTTTCGAAATTAAAAACTATCTTAATTCAATTGATAGAATCAACTATTTTTGTACCTTCAACCAAAAGCTATGAAATTATTAAAATTTAGTTGAGCTCTTAATCCTGATTTTTCTGGCAACTTGTTTTTGATGAATAATTTGAGAAAAAATTCCAATTCATTCACATTACATCTTGATCTCAAGTAGGAATAATTTAATTGTGTTCAAAAAAAGACTGGGACACTCTTGAGGTATTCTTGACAATTCTTAGAGCTGGTGATAGGTAGGTTAGTGGATAGGAAGGTAGGTACTATTACTTAGTCATCAGAGTAAATCTGACATTAAAACATAGCATAGCACAATGTACTTTGAGTAAATCAATTCAAGACTCCCCTGAATGTCCTCATTTCGAAAATGATAGTGTTAAACTTTACAATCATTCAATGTCATTTTGGCTCTTTTATAATCATTTTGTGGAATGGTGGTTTTGATTTTGTTAAAAAAATTATTAGTATATAAAACGAAACATTTAGAATACCTTCCACCAAAGCTCTTCAAGGCAGGTGTTGAACATACACATAAAATATAATTCAAAGTCTGTTACATCTTGAGACTCAAAGCTTCTATGTCCCAGACTTGTTGGATCGGTGACTCAAGGATTGTCAAGTTTGCAACCAGAATAATGTTTTGTACTAACTGATAGCTGCAGAACTGTTTCCTGTGGTCTCTGGATGGAAGAGGTAATCAACAATTGTGTCCTAATAGTCTCCAAAGAGACAAATCAAGAAGCCTCATCAGCAAGGCTGGTGGTTGCTTTTTCCATTATCCTTTAGATGAACAAAACCCTTGGGCCTGAGTGGCAGCTTCTTCTTTGCTTCCCTCCACTTTAAGACTTTCCACAATACAATTCCCAAAAGCCCTGAATGTACACATGCAGAGAAAGAGCTGTAGAAGTCTTTGCAAGTGTCATAGAGAAAAATACAAGAAATGTGATACCATTAACTGGTCATAACTAAAGCATGAAGAATTTAGTAAAACTTTCAAACACTAAACTAAAAAGCCATGTAAAAAAATCATGTATACTTGTAGATAATCTTTTTTTTTTATTTAAGACATATAAATTCAAATCATTCAAGCAGAAAATTCAGTCAAGTGAGATCCATTGGTAGTTTGAGTTCAAAGTCACTGAGCAAATGGAAATCATTGCAGCATCTCTCTCATTTCCCTAGTGGACATGAGACCACTCAAAATATGTCACATAATTTACAGTCCCTTGATAGTAATTGAATATACACATTGAGAATGCACTGGCAGAACACTTAAGGAAGATTGAGTGGAGGAGGACCTGCTTACGTTATTTTTGGCTCTACTCGGGTTTTTGCTCTTAATTTTTTTTCTTGGGATTAATTTTAATTTGGTTGTTCCATCCTGTCCAAACAAATGCTGTGGGAAAAAAGATTAACAGCAGCGTCAAAGAAACTGTGATATTTTGTTTCAGAGATATCAGGTATTGTAACATAGTAAGACAAAAGAAGGACAAAGGAAAATCTGTAATTCACCATAAATAATTTTTAAACTGCAAGAGTAGCAGAATCAAGCCATAAAGGAGAAAAATGACTTTTGAGCTGTTTCCTAAATATAGAGTAGGATTTTCCAAGATTTAATTTAATATTTAACAATTTTATTAATATTTAAGAAAATGAAGAGATAATTTCTTAGTTAAAAATTTGAAATATTAAAATTGTCTTTTAACACTAATTATCCTAAATTTCTGTATTTTGTATATGTTTAAATAAATAAATTCTTAGACATATTTTATCAAGAATCATTCTTTTGTTTTTTAATTTTAATTTTTAATTACTATGGGTACATAATAGTTTTACATATTTATAGGGTACATGTAATGTTTTGATTACATGCCTGTAATCCTAGCATTCTAGTAG
>JAQIFY010001180.1:0-14392 GCA_028533085.1 Varecia variegata | reverse complement strand
GAACTTTCTCTCACAAAGTAAGAGCCACTCTGTATAGTTTCGAAGGGAATTAGGCTCTCTTTCAATAAGCTGCCTTGGGAACAATTACTTTAGGCTATACTTGTGCCAAAGATTAGTAACCACAAATAATTTCTTATTATTCTTCCTTATTTTAAAATCTGCTTTTGTGACATCATAAAGGAGGTCTGTGACCAGCTTCCTCAGAACTTCTAGCCTGTGAGTAAGAAAAAATGATTGAAAAAATTTTAAAAAATAAGGTTTAAAGTTCATAGTGAGGCCAAATTATAGGACAGGAGTCAGGTAAAGAGGGGATGCAGGAAAATTTAGATGAATCAGGTTATGCAGAGGTCGTTTTAAACACGGACACAAACACTGTGTATGAGATTGTGGAGTTGAGTCGGTCAAGGTTTATACCCCACCTATCGGATTTAGTCACTTTATGATGGGGTGAGAATTAAGGGAATTTCCATGGCTGAGCACCTACTATGTGCCAGACAACACCCTGAGAGGTATTATTCTTATGCCAATTTTTCAGAATGGGAAAAAAAAAAGCTCAAAAGGGTTGAGAAACCTGAAAGGAGTCGCATAACTAGTAAAGCAGCAAGAATGGATCAAAACTGAGTCTGTCTGCCCCCAGAGCCCACGCTCCTCCTCTGTCAACTGCCTTCCCACAAGCCACCGAGAAAATGAAACTGCAGTGCGTTCTGTTTAATTGAAAGATACAGTCAGTAGTTATTGCACAATGCCTAGCACCCATGGGAGTTTAAATAAAAGGACCTTCCTTAAATTAAAAAAAAAAAAAGTCACAGAAAACAAAGAGAAAAGTGGAGCCAGGTCAAAACAAAGCCCCTCCTAGTCACCTGCTGCCACTTGCCAGTTCTTTCCTGGTGATTTTTTGGAAGAACCCAAGTGCTAAATAATGGAATAGAGCAGGCAGAGGGGTGTCTTAAAACACAGGAAACAAATAAATATGAAGAATGCATTGCCCCATTTCCTAGTTTGCACACAAACATGTCTGTATTTTACTCATAATTGCCACAAAGATAAATCATACAAGAAAAATAAAATGGCTCATTTCACTAGGCTTTTCTCCCATTCTAAGAATGCTGAAGTGCCTTTGTTCATTTTTTTTTTTTTTTTTTTTTTTGACTAACAGTTAATTCCTGGGCTTGTTCTTGCAGAACTTAAATAGTAAAAGTATTCAAGGCAGATGCAAAAGGAGAAAAAAATATCTTTGAAACTTAAGAAGCAGCAGTTTCCAGTAGCCAGATGAGATCACCCCTCACATCTCTTCTTGGATTTATAGAATTAACAACGTTGAGAGACACAAGAATTAAAACTATCTGTAATCTTTCCAGAAGGCTTAGGTAGATAAAGAGGGGTACCTAAGCAAAATATTTCACCTTTGATAATATTTAGAATACCTTGCCAACTTTTAGCTTCATGAGTTGTCAAACATTTTCTTTCTCTCTGTATTCATGTCAGTTGATCATCATCTCCCTTTTCAGCTCTTCCACTTGCATTATGATTTGCCCTTGAGTTTCCTGTTCTATCCATCAGAGAGGCTGTTTGCTCCTTCACTTTTGGAGGGACAGCTTTCCTAACATCATTCTACCATGTCCATCCTGAGTCATGGTGAAGCCCCAGTCCTGATAGTCTTTCCATCAGTGAGGATGGGTCATTCAGAGTCATTCCTCACGGCACAATGGAAGCCAACTTAAAGACACTTATGAATGATACAGCATTCTTGCTTCTTGAAACAGAACAAAATGAAAACTTTTAATGTTAAATTGATCAAAAATTTTATTAAACAATGTAAACCTCCTGGTTACACCAGCATACAAAGAGATTGAACGGCGTCAGTAGCAGAATCTTAAAGGAAAAACAATTATACACAGTTACTTAAGCCATGTGGTTTTCTTGCTTTTCATTTCATCATCATTGTCAACATCATCATCATCATCCTCCTCCTCCTCTTCCTCCTCAATGCTTAACGCCCACCATGGAACACATGGCATAAACATTGTTCCTGCTCTTAAAGAATATATACTGTATATATTTATGAAACTAATGCATAAATAAAGTGGCTTAAACAAGGCAGCAGTTTATTTCTCTCTCACCTAAAGGAAATCTGGTGTTATAGCATGCAGGGCTGGTACAGGGATGCAGGTCTGTACCCAGAATCATCAGGGATGCAGGCCTTTTCCAGCTCTCTGTTCTACTATACCTTGGAAGAGACTCCAGTCCTCATATTCCAAAATAGCTGCTGAATCCTCAGCCATCGTCTCTGAGTTCTAGGGAGCAGGAAGGAAGAAAGGTGGGGCTAGAAGGGCAAAGGACCATCTATCTTACCGTCTCTTTTTTTAAGGAAGACTTCAGAGAAGTTCCATAGAATCTTTTTGCTTATACTTCATTGCCCAGAATTTAGTTAAGTAGTCAAAACTGGCTACTGGAGAGTCATTTTTCTGCATGGTAATATGTCCATCTAAAAAGCATGTTACTAAGGAAGAAAGATACTGGGGTAGCAAACTAGTAATCTCAACCCTAATTATCACACTCAAACTATCAAAAATAAATTTCTTCAGCTCTGAAGACAATGACAAAGGAAAATAAACACCTACCACACATTTTTCAGATTTTTCTTAAAATTTGATCTTACAAAGTCACAAAGCCCGGTACTGTTTCATTAATGGGGGAAGGAGGGGAACAGGAAGAACTGTTCGGGGAATATGCAAAGTATCTATTGTAATAGTCCTCAGCAGAGGTCCTGACCTTTTCGGCACCAGGGACTGGTTTCATGGCAGACAATTTTTCCACTGACCAGGGGGTGGAGGGGAGAGGGGAATGGTTTCGGGATGATTCAAGTGCATTACATTTATTGTGCACTTTATTTCTATTATTATTATATTGTAATATATAATGAAAAAATATACAACTCACCATAATGCAGAATGTAATGCCACTGCTGATCTGACAGGAGGTGGAGCTCGGGCGGTGACGGGAGTGATGGGGAGCAGCTGTCAATACAGACAAAGTGTAGATCCTAGCCATCGCTCACCTCCTGCTGTGCGGCTCATTCCTAACAGGCCACAGACTGGTGGGGGGTTGGGGACCGCAGGTCTTCAGCATTTAGTTGAGAAAAGGGAATAGATTCCCTTGTTCATATTCTAAAATAAGAAAAGGCCAACAGGACTTACATCTCTAGGATTAGTAGTTGCAGTGCAGTCTAGTACCCTTTGCCACTGGGCACTACACATATGCCTCCAAAACGCGTTTTGCTCCAAGCACCTTCTCCTGTTCCCCAGTTTCGGAATGCTCACCAATTTCCTCTCGGCCTCTCCTTACCCGTCACTCACCTAGCCAGGAGTCCCTTACGTAATCTCCCCTGCGCTACTGTTTCAACTCGCTTTTGACCTCTTGGGACTTACATGCAGTGTCAGTGAGGGGCATGTTATCATGATCTCACTTTTGTTTCCTGCGTATTTATTGTATAATTTGAACTAGACTCCCAGTGCCTCAACAGCTCAGTCCAGTCTTTACTCCTGCATTAGCCGTTCTAGGGCTCACTAGGAATAGTGTATGCAACAGGCCTTCAACAGATGCTATTAGATCAAACAGAACATCTGAGAATATGGGAAAGAAGTATTTTTATAAGGCTGCACTGCCTAGCAAGTTTGACTATGAGACATGCTGGGATCCAGCACCACAGGGCAGTGGGAAAGACTCAAAGCTGGCTTGGCCATGGAGAAGCCAGCAGTGCAATGCCAGTGTCACTGACCAAGAAAGTTCAAGCGGCAGTGGGGTTTCGGGCAGTGTGAGATCCTTCAACCACCATTTCAAAGTACCAAGAGACAAATGCATCCACAGCAGACCCTCAGCAAAGGCTGATGGTTTGGGGAAGGAAGCTGACAAGCGATAGGTGAGGTGTCAGGGTCTCAGCCAAGATGAGGACAGAGTTCCAGAGCAACTGAAGGGGAACCCACATGGGCAGACTGGGCCAATATTCCAGCCCTTGTAAGGTAGAAACTGCATCTTACTCGTTTTTATATTCTCTGCACCTAACATTCTCCCGTTTACGGCTTCTCCCTCTAAGTAACCTGTCCATCATCACAAGACCATTTCAGACTCCACCTGCCTGTCAGAGGAGGCTCCTGAGACTCCTCTTGCCTTTGAGGGTTTGGTAGGTTCACTTTGCATGAGGAAGGTAGCAGCTGGGAGTGGGGCGAGAAGGCACCTGCCCACACTCGGGTTCTTTGTTTGCGCTTGGAAACAAAGTATGATCGCCCCAGCTCTGTACACAGTCCAGTGTTAACCCAGGTAATTTTGTGTGTGTTCTGCCAGATGTTTTATATAAAAGTAATACTTAATGGTCTCTAAATTTAAAAGATAGCAATTGGTTGGTCTTATTTTCTTTCAAAGGGAAATAATTTCTAGTGCATACATAGTGTGGAATACTATGTACAACTTAAAATCATGTTGACAGAGTTTATACTGACATGAAAAAGTGCTTGCAACATACTAAGCAAAAAACAAAGGCAGTACAAAAACTTGTTAAGCTGGGCTAACAACATGCTTAGCAAAAAAGACTCTAAGGAAATATTCTAAAATATTAATAGTGATTTTGTCTGGAAGCTGGAATAAAAAGAGATTTTTAAAACAACTTTTCTGTTGTTTTCAGTTCTGTACTTTGCCACCCATATATCTTCCCAAAATAATTTTTAAAAATAAAATATTATAAAATTGACTAAAAGCAAAAATTAATCAGAAAGACCTGTACAATTAATCAGATTAGAAATAACACTGTTCCAAACATCAGCTACAAATAGAGCCATGTGTTTCATCTAAATAGAGAGACACAGAACAATAACCAGGAAAGCTAGTCATAGGATCTGCTTGCTGTGGTGTCATTTAATATTAATTAAATATTATTAAAATCTCTTCCCATGAATGTAGATATTACTGATTGCTTGTGTTTAAAGTCAATGTAAGCAAAAATGCTCTAAAAAACTTCTTAGTTGCCAGTTTATGTAATTGTATTAAAATTGCATTTTAACAATGAACATTAATAGCTTTAGAAGCTTCAGATTAATAAACATCCCGTGCTTCCACAGAGAGAAAATCTAAGGTAGGCATTCTTTTTGTTTATCTAGTACTTTGTTTTTTCAGCAGGTGGTAGGGATTGGGAATTGGGGAGAAGTGAAGAAATATAGTATGCACCTACCCAGTTTTAAAAGCAATAGCATCATTTATAATTTTACAAGATTGAATTGGTAGCTCCAACTGGGAGGAAATTTTGCTGAGCTCTAATTCTCTCTGTGGATCCACACATCGAATTGTAGTTCTCCCATGCTGCATTCCTATTTGTCTCCTCGTTCATCTTTTCTGGCCAGATGACAACTTTACCAGTACCCATTTCCAAATTCTACATTTCCCCCTAATATTTCTCACCTTGCTGACCACAGTCAAATAGGAGAGAGGCAAGCCCGAGCTGTTTTTTGGCAAATACTGTAGATAAAGAACAAACAGATGCTAAAATCCTACAGGAAGGAAGACAATTTGCTAAATAAGAATTTCATAAGGGTTCTCTTTGCTGCTGCTTTTGTGAAGGTTGATCATTTAATAACTTTGGGAGGTATCTGCCTCAAATGCAAAGATCATAATATGAAAATGTGAACAGAACTTCCAGGCCCTTTGCTCTGAAATCTAAATCCATGAAATGTATTTTTTATTATGGAAAGTCAAACACACTTTTATTTATTCCTGAATGGTAATGCTTTTAATTAAGGAAAAGCATCTGATAATAACAACATTCTAAACAATAGATCTGATCCCTGTTTTTACCATTCACTTTTTTCTCCTTTAAAAATAATTTTTATTATAACATTTAAAATATGGTCATTATAAAAAAATTTGGAAACTACAAAATAAAAAAACTGCTGTTTGCTTTCTATCAGTACTATATATTGTTTCTGCTTTGTTTTGGAGTGCTAAACTACTATAGTAGAATAAGCCTGGATTATTCTATTACTGTAATAGAAAAAGACCTGGGTTCTAATCCTAACCTGCCACTTCCTAGCTGTGATTATGGATAAGCTTCTTAACCTCCCTAAAACTCTTTTCTTTGACTGAAAAATGAGGATAGTCTTATCTGCCTCTGCAGTTGTGAGGATTTGAAATAATATATCCTCAGCACAAAGTAGGTGTTTGATTAATGATAACTATAATAATTATTATAAAATATAATTATTCAATTAGTAGTAACTATAATTATTATTATTATGCTTTCTATCTTCTAAGTTTAAGAATATGATTAAACTCTTTGCAGCATTTTTTAGTGCTTAGGAATTTCAATCCTACTTTTAATAGATGAATATACATAGTCTAGGGAACTGAGAAAGGCCACTACCAGTTTCTCAGATGATTATACTTTCTCAATGTCTCAATAAAAGATTTTCCATGTCTGCTCTGTTCATTAATATGTGAGAGCCTCATTCAATTGAAAATTACCCAAGTAGGGGGGGTCCATGTCTCATATCCTGTGAAACCTGACACAGCCAGACTGCTCAATACATACCCACCGCTTCTGACAGTGGCCCACAGAGCTAATAATACACGTCAAATATTGTCCACTGATTCTTCCCTTTTTGTCAATGCAAAAATCCATGTATATTGCAGTTCTATTTGACACCATTTAGAGGTGGACCCTTGATGTTCAGGAGAATTCAAATTGGAAAAGGCTGCCTCCACTAATTGAAAGCTTTGCTGGTGTTGCAGCTGTGTGCTACATTGATGGGAGAAACTCTAGCTCCTGAGTTCTCAATAATAGATGCACACTGAACAACCTGAAGATTTTTTGCAAATACTGATGCCTGGGTTCCACTCCCAGGGATTCTAATTTAATCGGTCTAAAGTTAGGCTCAGCTCTAGCTTACCTCACCCAGGCTTCCGGCTTTTTGAGTAGCCATTGAAACCCTATCACTGACGCTACTGGGAGTCCATGTGCACTTTGTGAATTGGTTGTTTTATGTTATTTGCACTTCTTTTTCTCATTATCACTTCTATTCTAACATAGTTTCTCATCTAGCCTCCCTATCTCTAATATTTTTCTTTCTTTGCTCTCCATGTTTGACCTGTAAACAAGGAATTTTGGCTGGGCTTTTAGCCTTTTATTTTTTCAACTTTGAAAAATAGCAGTCATGCAATTTCACTTGGCAACCACATAGAAGAGGCATAGAATATACTGTGTGACCTCAAGTGGGATAACTGAGACTAAGGGATGGAAGTAAAAGGAGATGGACTCTGATCTGGTATGTTTCACAGACTTTCCTATCAGCAGACTACCTAGCAGAGGGACTGGCTGCCCCACACCAAGAGGACAGGGCATTGAGCTGAATAAACACCTGCAGCACTCCCTAGGAAAGGTTTCATCCCATCGATGGAAAGTACAACTCTGTTAAGCATTTATTGACCCTCTACTATGGGCCATGCACTGTGCCAGCCCCTATGGGAGCTATCCAGATGCAGAACCCCCTCTGGAAGCTGCAGTCTCATTAGAAAGCTGGGCATCATGCTAAGATGTTTGTATACACTGTTTCTTTAGCCCTTTCATAACCTCAAGAGGTAGGTTCCATTAACCCCAGTTAAAGGACAAGAAAATTGAAACTTACAGAGATTGAGAAAGTTCTTCAAGGATGCAAGATATTAAATGACATAGAAATATTTAATTCCTCAACCATAAATCAAAGTCTGTGCTCTTAATGACTGTTCCAAATATCGGACACCAGGTTGAAAATTTGAGTCATCACTCAGAAAATCTGTCCCAGCCCTGGTATCCTAATGCTCAAGCTTTAGGCCATTTTACTTTGCCCAACTATACCAAGAGAGAGAAAGCTGAGAATCCCCATTCTGTCAGCCTCCTCTGGTTACTGGCGATGTGATATGAGGACTGCAGTTAATTTGGCTCCACCCAGTTAGATCATGAGAGAACCAGTCGCAAATTGGCTTCAATTTTTCAGTCTATTGTGTCCAAAATAGACAATGCAACAGGAAAGGTTCTGATTGCAATCATTGCACAGCTTTTCTCATTTCAAATATGACTTTGAAGCCAGCATTACACCAAGATATCAAGGAATAAATATATTGACAGGCAACCCTGCATTGTGAAGAGGACCAGAGGAAGAGCTTAGGAGATCTGAATGCAAGTCTTGTTTCTGCCACTTACTAGTTTCGTAATCTTACATTTCACATTATTTCAATGAGTGTCTATTTCTGCATTTATGGAAATGGGGCTTGCAGATTGTCATGGGGAAACCCTTTGGTGTGTCATAGGTGCTCAATAAATGTTTGCATTCTTTCCTTGAACAACAATAGAAAACTGCTACAAGTGCCATAAAATGGGCATAAATTGGAATCTTACAAGATTTACAAGAATTGGTTTACAAACTCGTATAGCAATAGCATGTGACAAGGTCATTTAAAGAAGAATACTTTTGTAAATATGTGTATGTGTGTGTTTGTGTGTGTATTGAACTGGAGGAAGAGGAAGGAATTGGAAAGGGAAACTGACATTTATTAAGTCCTGGTCTATGCCAGGCCATGCTAGACCTTTCCACAATTTTCATTTAATCCTCATAGGAGTCCTGTGTGACAGCCATTCTTATCCCCACTTTTACAAATGGTGAATTGTAAGACTGAGAGGCTAAGGAAACTTCCTCAATGTCCAAGACTGGGTTTTAACTTAAGTTCCCAGACTGCCTGAGACTTTCTAGTCAAAACCATAGTGTCTAATGATCTTTGCTGAAAAGGCTGTATTCGGTATAAATCTCCCATCCTTCTCATGCATCACTAGTTACAGTCTGCTATCATCTGATTTAATAGTTGCTCTTCCAACAGAAACTTCTGCGGACACATATTTCTAAAATTTCTGATATATTATCTCCACTCCCTAAAATTTGGAATCGTTCTTGATGAAAATACACTGACATTATGATTATATGTTTTTATATAAAAAAGTATTATGTGCATTCATAAATGGTTCTAACTGAATTTGAGTGGAATATACATTTACAAAATTTTCAGTCATTATGGTTTTTTGGGGAGGACATATTCCTCTGGCAAGTTTGTTGCAAGAGTCCCATTGAGAGTAAACATCACTTGTCCTAAATATTTGAGTTACCCAGTTTTACCCAGAAACCTTATCTGGTCCTGTTTCCTTCTGCTTTGTGCAGGGAATTTGAATAGTTGACGTGGAAAGGAAAAAGGAGATGGAGCACAATTGGTAGAATTAAGCATTGTGTTGAGAATTGTTACTGAGCTCTTCAAGAGACCTTTGTCTGACTTAAGCCTCTAAGAATTCAAGCCTTGTTTTCCTCTCTCATATATAATGACAGCAGTGGGCCACAGATGTCACATGCTTAGTCTTATTGTGATTCTCCACGTGGTAGAAACAACATTGTTCACAATTCAGACTGCATTCAGCTTCCCAGAGATAGCTTCCAGTGAGCAGAAACTGAGTTTCCATATCTAAATACTATAGTAAAGAATTTGACTAATTGAACATAAGTTTCTGTTCTCCTCACAATAATTTACTGCAGGCTAATTGTTACACATTTAAATACTTTGGATAAATGAATTAAAAGCCAGTTTTCATCTTCATTCATCCAATTCATTAGATGATTTCATTTTAGGAAATGAGGAAGTAGATGTGATTCATTGTGCAAAAAATGAGCAATTCACTTATTTATGCAAGGAAGAAGTATTGACTTGGCTGTCTCTGTGCTAAGACATGGAATAATTTGTTTTCCCACTGCCAAGGTGACACCTGGGCATATCATGAGTACTTATGCCATCCAAATGCTGTTGATGATGCTAACCTAACATGAAGATGTTTGCTTGAAATCCAGAGCAAGCTTTATGTACCATAAGTAGAAAACTAAGCATGGTTCTAAAATTAAATATAGTAAAAAAATCAGCCCTTGTGTAGTCCTTTACTTTTGCAAGTGCTTTGATATATGTTACATCACTTCTTGTCACACAACAACACTGGATATTATTATGACTATCCCCATTTCACAGATGAGAAAACAGAGGTTCAGAGCACATTAGCGTGTCACTCAAAGGCACACAGCTCATAAGTAGCAGAGTCAGAATTGGAACCCAGGCCTCCCGATGCTAAAATATTATGCTCATTCCATTATATCTGCTATAATTAACATAAAAGGACTGAATAGCCAGAGAAAGAAAAGATCAATCTGAAAACTGTGTCCTTTGGTTGTTCTAGGTCATGTCACCACATAAGTTCTTTCCTTATACCCATCAAGAGGCAGCTGGCCTCAAAGGGCTATACCAGGGTGTGGTATCTGGGACACTCAGTAGAGAGGTGAGTTTTGTCCCTTTCCATTGTCTTCAATGTGTGTGCCCCAGTGAAGGCAGAGTCTTGGGAAGACACCATCCATCTCATGGGCCTGGGCTAAGAGGGAGAATCTGGGTGCAGTGTGCAGCAGGTGAGGACCAAAAGATTCAAAAGGGAGGAGATTCTGTCCAAGTACCGAGTGCTAACAGGTGCCACAGCTGCGCAGAAGTGCCAGGCCTTGAGTATGAGCGAAGAGGGAGTGGTCAAAGGCCCCAGCCCTGCCCAGACACCTCGGCGGGCAGTCCGCAGTGTTGTCATTGCTCTGGCACCTGCCGACAGGACGCGTCCCACTCCAGAACAGCCACGAGAGGTGCGTGGGCTTCAGAGTGGCACTCCTCGTGCTCCAGGTGCAAGTGCTCCAAAACAATCAAACATCAGAAATAGCAGCCACGAGGAGCCCTGGGAGGAAAAATGAGGTCCTTGCGTGTTTGGAGTGGACACAAAAAGGCTGTCACAATTATTTTCAGTCTGGCGGCCACTTTCTGGGAGGATTCAGTAGACTAGCAGTACATGTGTACGGCAGTAGTTTGTCTTCTCACTGGTAAAAAGCAGAGTGAACCTCAGATCCAGGCCCTCTTCCTCCTATCAACCTCCTCTGTGAAACAGCTGGTTAATAATCTTGTCATTTTCAAAAGAAGAAATATTCCACTTCTGTAGCTAGTATGAGCTATATTAAAAAGATTTTTTTAAATTTTTTAACTACTCTGACTCCCCATTCTTTTCTACCAGGTTAGTGCTGTGGTTAGGAGCTTGGACTTTGGCACTACACAGACTGGGGTTCCAGTTCACGCTGTGCTATATATTAACTGTGACTTTTGAGCAAATATCTTCTCTGCTCCTCAGTTACTTCATCTATAAAATGAGGAAAATGCTACCAACCTGATAGAGTTGTTGTGAGGATTACATGAAGTGCTGCATGTTGAATGCTTACCATAACATCATGCTAAGTGAAATAAGCCAGGCACAAAAGGACAAATACTGTATGCTTCCACATATATGAAGTGGCCAAAGTAGTCAAATTCAGAGAGAATTTGGGGCTGAGGGGAAAAGCAATGGTCAGTTTTTGTTTAATGGATACAGAGTTCCAGTTGGGGCAGGTGAGAACGTGGGGATGGACCGTGGTGACGGCTGTACGGCAGTGTGAACGTACTGATGCCACTCACCTGTACACTTACAAATGGTTAAAATGATAACTTATGCATGCTATGTGTATTTTACCACAACAAAATTAATAAATTTAAAAATGTTTATCATAGAACTTGGCATATAATAAGCAATAAATGATTCTTCTAATCCTGTGCCCACTGTTTGCATACTTCTATCATATGCCATTATTTGCACTGCATTTTGTCCACTATATCTGTCACTACTATTAAAGTTCCATCTTCTTGAAAGTAAAAGACCACAGATTATATTCATCTTTCCTGCCTCCAGCCTAGCATAGTGACTGGCACATAGTAAGCACTCATTAAATGTTGGGGAAAAGAGAAAGTTGCCAACTACCCTCCCTCTCCTAATTTTTTTACATCTTAAAACCTCTAAATGTTGCAGTAGATCACTTATTTCTCCTTGGGTGCTAGAAGATCATTATTTTGGACTATTAATAAAACAAGCTCACAGCATGTATTAGTTTCTTTAATCTTTGATAAATGAGCGGGAAATTTCTCTAAATTAGGTCTCTGAAGATCCCTGAGAAAATCCATGTTGTTCTTAAGGAGTTATATCTTGCTCTAAATATACAGGCAGAGCAAAAATGGAGCATAATGTTGCTGTTCCTTTAGAGGGAGATGAACACTGTATAGAGTATTCTATATCCAGTATATAATTGCTGCCCCACATAGTCCAATCTAGGTGTGGTACCATTTCACAGGAAGAGTGGCCAGATGCCATAAGCTCTGAAGAACATCGTAGATCATTAATGAAGTTTCCTGACAGTGGAGACTAAGGAGATCCCATAGCACCTCACACTGAAAGCCTCTCAAAAGCCTTCTATGGATCTCCTTCCCCTCTCATTAAACTTCCACACTCACAGTAGCTGCGCAAACCAATCTCCCTCTTCTCTCCCTCCCCTGCCCTTCTTTCTTTCTCCCTGTCCTCCCCTCTGCTCCATGCTTCATGCTCATCCATCTCTTCTTCATCCATGGCTTGCTGCCATGCACACCGCCCCAAAGTCCAGGCTCATCATACATGGCTGTCCCCTCTGTGCACAGTCCCTAGGAAGCATAATCAGGTCCCCTGAGCTGACTGGTACCCAACAAGATTCAACACATACTCCATCCTTCTCCCTGAAATTCTGGTAGAAAAAATTAAAATTCCGCACCTTGTGAAATGCTGATGGGCTCCACTGGCAAGCATTTCTGGGATGTGCTTGTGGAGAATTTTTGGCTATCATCATATCACTTTAATTCTCATTTACAGGACCATAAGGTGATAAAAATGATATGGACTTGTTTTTTCTCTGGGTCAGTACTTCCCAACTTGTTTGTGTGGTGAGCACCATCAGACCCTGCTCTTCCCAGGACACTCTCCAAGGAGACCTGGCTAATCAGCCCTGCCTGGTCACTCAGTGGGGATCCAGCGCTGCTCCTGGCACAGCTGTAACCCCCTCATGGCTCGTGAACATGCTTATGGGGATACTTGGCTCTGGGTAATGGAAGATGTTTAGGAATGTGAACTGTCAACTTATTTGACTTCTCTGCCCCTGTATAAATGAAGGCCCTACTGTGCTATATGTTCTAAGGTGTCCTCCAGGCTAAAAGTCTATGTGTCCGTGGATAAGAAAAGCAGAAAGGCACATGCATTAGAACCTGAAGCCCAGCCTCTACTTGCTTCAGACTTCCTTTGAAGCTTCACTTCCCAAGACTAAGTATTTTATTTCCTCTCCTCTGAAACCTCTGAATATCTTGCTTTAGTGTAAGGCTTCAAGAATATCCATCAACATAAACTACAGAGCACACCTCTAGAGTTTTGGATTCAGCAGAGAAATTGCATTTCTAACAAGTTCTTTGAGGATGTGGGTGCCTCTGGTCCAGGGACCACACTTTGAGAACCACTGGACTAAGAATTTTAGTCCTGCTTTTCAGAGCTGATCACTCCTGGTTTCTTCTGTAAGCATCTTCATTTCAAAGGATGCCTATTCAATAAAAAATTATTGTCCTAAGACTTTTGCCCCTGTAAAAAGAAGACCATGAAAAAAGCCTAATTTTCAGGATAAGGAAACAGAAGTGTAATTTTTAGGTGCAGGGAGTTTCCCAAAGGAATTCAAATGGCACCAATTTGTGGGGCAGAGATTTAGCAGCACAATGCAGTCTTTTCCCCAGTCCCCAAGCCATTCACCAGGCCAGGCCTCGAGTTTTATGGCCCCTGTGAAGAAAATACTTCTGACAATTGCTGTCTCAGAATTTAACCTCTCATGCAGTAGGTGACTGTGCACTGAACTACAGAGGAGATTTAAGACTGGAATCTAATGGCTTAAGACAGTCCAGCACCATGAGGAAGCAGCAGTTGCAGGTCCTAAAGCATTTACAAGATGCAGCACGCCCTGCAAGTCAGTTTCCGAAATGGAGCAATGTCATCCATAAATTTGGAACATTTTAAGAAAGGAATTTACAACTTTTAACCTACCCTACACCCACATTCTGTCCTTGAGGCATGTCTGCATTGACGGTTCCTTTGCCCCACTTAAAATGTTCACCTTTTTCATTGTGCTGCTCTGTGGTATTTTTCCCATAAACTCTTATTTTGTGTGGATATGTTAATGAACCTTATAATGCCAATCCCAGTGGATGCAGACAGTTTTATTAAACATGCTATTTCCCTTACTCACCAAAGTGTTAAATGATGGTTTAGAGGTTTGGATTCATCATGCTGATCTAATTATACTAGACAACTGTTGTTAAACCTCCAGAGTAGCTGCATTTGAAGGCCTTTTGTGCAGATGCACAATTTTGAAGGGATTAGCAGATTAAATGCCTTCTAACC
>JAQIFY010001179.1:0-14392 GCA_028533085.1 Varecia variegata | reverse complement strand
TTTTTTTTAGAATATAAACAAAGAAACAAGAAAAAAACACATCCACATAATGTTCAGTTACTTTCTGGTAATCTACTGAAGACTTTCGTTTTAAAAGGCAGTCACTTCTCTTTATTTCCAAGGCTTGGGTTTTAAGTATTAGTCTGTCCAATAATACAAAAGGAGAGGAAACAAACAAAATGCTTCTCTTTCTTGAGACCTTATTTTTTCGGCTTCCATTCCTAGATACATTAGAGGAAAGAGTCCATCTCTGTTTATCTTCAAAGTTAATGGCTATGACTTGTTGACAGTTTTAACAGATTCACTTAGAAGAGCCTGACTAGATTGCTCTGTGACAGTATCAGCAGGCATTCTCACCCCCAGCTCAAGCAATCTATAAACCCAGCATGAGGGATCATGATAAAATCAGTTGTGAAACTCACACAATGGGTGAAACAGGTAGTAAGTCTGCATTTTTCATGAATTTTGAGGGGGGAAAATGGCACAGCAGTTAATCACAGCAAGATAACTTTAAAATGACTTGCTGATGAGTTCTCAGAAAAAGGTCCTAGTAAATCATTGAAGAGTATGGAAAAACTATTTGCTAAGCATAATTTAGCATGTTTTTTGCATAGGCCATTTATAAAGTATGATGTTAATGTATTATTACCACTCTTAAGAAAGTTCTAGATTCTTTTCTTTCTTTGTAAGCTTCATTTAGATGGTAGGGAAATTATTCAATAATCTCAATTATATAGGCAGAGTTGGAGAAGGAAATTTATTCCCTCGAATCTCTTTTACTTTTTCCCTGTTGGAAAGAAACTAATTTCCTTCCTCCCCCAGCCTAAACATTTCAGGCATTGTGATTGGAATAAAATTTCACCCTTAGTATATTTGAATATTTCTTCCATTGTGAACTCACCTTGCCCCCCCAACCTTATTCTCCCACACCTATTTCCAATGTTTTTTTCATACATCTATCTTTATTTCTTCAATTTTGTATTCTTGAGATAAATCACAGGCAGCATTTGTCAAGTTAAGAAATTTAATTCTCAATTAGAAAAGATAGTTGAGACACACGACACCGTTCCTCAACTACTTCTACTGAGAAAACAAAAGAAATGAGCCATGTTTAAAACCAAAACAGCTTGGAAGACATGACCACATAGAAATTAACCTGTCTAATTTTGTCATTGAAAGATAATGCTCAATTCTTTTGTTATTATTGGTTTTAATTAAGTATAATTTGCAAAAACTTAAAACATTAACATGTGTCAAAGAGTTTATTTAATTCATTAAGTAACTAGGGAACTCAGGCAATTCCAAGATCACTCAAGGGCCCTAAAATTTGGAGACAATATTCAAAAAGAGTTTTAGATTAAAATCACTAGCTTAAATGAAAGCCAGTTAAAGCCCTGCATAGCAATAAACCCTCTTGGGAGTTATTTTTCTAATGCAATTCATTTTATTTGATTCCCAAATTAGAAGTTAAAACATAGTTCACTGAGCCTGTGGCCTTCCTTAAGAGTGAATATCAAAATCAAACAATAATACCTCTCCTAGAAAGTTAAATAGTCCCTGCTAAGCCTGGATCATTGAAGCAATGCTTCAGTGGGATATTGGAAAACATTCAGCCATCCTCTGGCCTTATTTAAAACGTTGCATAATTTTTTATTAATCGTTATTACCTATCTTTTTCATAGTAATTATGGAGTTTAGATGGGATATTGGTTAATTCATACATATATATTTTAAAAACATCTATTTAGAATTTAAAATATTTATACTTCTATGTTATTATGGTGCAAATATATATAAACTTTATAATTTCATTTTGTCCACCATATGAGAAAATGTGTGTGTGTGAGTGCATTTTGTGTTGCTATAGCAGGATACCACAGGTTGGTAATTTGTGAAAAAGAAATTTATTTCTTACCGTTCTGGAGGCTGGGAATTCCAGGGTGGAAGGGCCTGGATCTGGCAAGGGACTTATTGCTGTGTCATCCTA
Organism: Varecia variegata; assembly: GCA_028533085.1. Taxonomy (NCBI): domain Eukaryota; kingdom Metazoa; phylum Chordata; class Mammalia; order Primates; family Lemuridae; genus Varecia; species Varecia variegata. Next base: position 12,405 of record JAQIFY010001179.1, on the reverse strand, counting down.
CGACGGAAGGCAGAAAAGCAAGAGAGGGAGACAGCAAGATGAGGCTCAGTATGATTTTATGACAACCCACTCTTGCAATAACTCACTCACTCTCATGATAAAGATATTAATAAATTCATGAGGGCAGAGCCCTCCCCTCACGACCTAATCACCTTTTATTAGGACCCACTTCCCAACACTGTTGCCTTGGTGATTCAATTTCCAACATAGGAACTTTGGGGACATGTTCAAACCATAGTGTTGTGCTAAGTCACCATTTAACCCATGTTTCTGTGATAAACTAACTTGCTTTGATAAAAAAAGAATGCCATTATTTTGTGCTTTCTGTTCATTTTTAAACTAACTCTTTGGATGTGATCTTTTACAGTATTAAATCATATAAACATAGAAGATGGAAAATCTAAAGTAATTATGTATTATTCTCTTACTTTTCAGATGTTGAAATTTAGACCCCAATGTTTAAGTATTAATAGTTTCTTAAGGTCACAGAGTTAGTCTAATAACACCATGACTAAAGTCTACGGTTCACTTTTAAAATACTTTGTTCATTCAACTATGACAAACTTGAATCTGATTCACAGCTTTAGGTGCCAAACTTTAGTCAACTAAATTTCTGTATTCCCTGTGTACAATCTCCTTATGGATATGTTGTTTTCTTTAAAGACAACAACTTTACAATGAACTTTTTGAGATAATCTTAATTTTATTACATATTTCAAAAAGATAGTATGCTTTATAAAATATGCTCAAATTGTGTGGTTTTCCTGTAACAAATAAATTGATGATACATGAAAATATAGAGAAATATTAAATTCAATAAATAATCAGAATATAATTTATTTCAAATCATTTTCCTTTATAAATACTCCATAATTTAACTCTGTATTTAGTGAATGAACTAACTATGAGATATAAAACATTTTCCAGGTGAGATTACAATAATAATATTCTGATTCAATTTTGGTCATTGGTAAATTGGTAATGAATTACTGATATCTTTTTCACTGAATCTTATATTTTGGGTTGAAAGGAGTATGGAGTAAACTAGGAAGCTGGAGACATAAATTCAAGTCCTTCTCAGTTGCTGGGGCTTGGTATATAAATGTTTGGACAAGTTATTCAAATTCTGAAGATCACATTACTTTATCAGTAAAATCAAGGAGTTGGATTAAAGTATATTTAATTCCTTTTAAAACTAATATTGTATGAATTTCATAAGTGTTGCTGAAAGAATAGTACTACATGGTTCACTTGCTTGGAATTTATTCAGGCAAAAAAAAAGCAGTATCATTTTATTAAACTTGATGAAGCACCAATGATCAGCATCAGCTTCAAACCACCCACAGATATTATAATTGCCTTGGCAGTCTTAGCCAATTAATATCACATTTTTACAAAATTAAAGTATTTAAACTGTACTTCATGCAGAGGACTGTTAAAATCACAGCCCATTTTATTTTTAACAGTTACCAAAGGAAACTTTTACAACTGACTATAGAAATAAAAGTAACTTAATTAACATAGTATTTATTTCATTTCATTTCACTCAGGAGCATTATACTACAGTCAAATCTACTGAAGGTGCTCTATCTCCTTGAAACTTAAAATAAAATTGATTCAAACTTCCATCCAAATATTTTGGGAAATGGAGCACCCTGACCAACCATCTCCAGAGTCTTGCTATAAGGATGTGAAGGAACATGGTATATCTAGTTCAAGATTCCTCCATCTACTGAATTTAGTATCTTTCTAATATTTCATTTCTTTCAGTTATTTCATGCTTTCCAACCTGCACTTACATTAACTACAAATTTTGGGCATCAGTATGGGAATACTCTATAATAAGTTATAGGTGACCATTAAAATATATTAATCCTTCCTGTTTAAAGTCTTTGGCTGTGATCCTTCGAGGTTGATTTTTACCAAATGATTCATTATTGAGCTGCCTCATTCCAATTTGATGTTTTCTCTTCTTTTGCTAGCTCACTTTCACACCTGCTGTTCATTTCTGATGTTCATAGAGAATTTTTTTGCAAATACAAAATGTCAAATTATCTCTTGAACAAACATAGCTTGTTCCAGTGCTCAGATAGTAAACGAATAACTTTGTCTCTAGTAAACATCATTCTATCTGTGTATATAATTATTTAGAGTATGTTTTCTAAAGGATTTAATGTGGGTTCAAAAATATATAGAAAGAAAAATTATAACATGAAAATTAGATAAGAAAACTAGGATGATATGAAGTATTGGCATAAAAATACTCTATTTTTCATAACTATTTAAATAATTAGAGAAATAACTTTCTAATAAAAAGACATTAAATGTTATATAAAATTCTGTTTACTAATCCTAATTAAGTAAGTAATATTTGTGGTATGACACTTTCAAAATTATAAAACTATGCATTTTAGTAGATTTATAATAGAAGTAGAGTAACAGTCTTCATTGTTTTTGCATTTCTAACCTCCAAAAGTACTTTGAAAAACTATTTATACACCTGTACAGTTTTAAGATGCCATCTAAAGTTTATTAGTTTAAATATTTGAAAGGTAGTAATTTCTAAAATATTATAAATATTGACACTTTAAAATAAAATTGTTACATTACTTTTGGAATATATTTAAAAGATAACATTTAATACATACAATCACTCATTTAGGAAAACAAAGCAAGACACATGAACATGAAACAGCTGGGAGTTTTCTAGAGATATGGAGCAAAACTCCGTGGTAGACTAATGTAGATTTATCTAGAGAGTTCTCCTCTGTGTATTCTCAAGACACAGGCCAGCCTGATGCATTTTCATGATGAATGACCAGGCGGTGTATCTTGTGGTCAAGTAGAAAGGTAATTTCATTTAATTCCATTCTTCTTGTGCTAAATCTGAAGTTATGTTTATTCTTGTTATAACTTACTTTGGGATATCACCATTGATCATAACTATAACTGTACCATCTATATGTTTTCAATGATTAAGATCTTTTTAGATTGATTACAAAAAGGTTTTGCTGTACTGAAACCAGATCTATGACACATACTGTTATCACATACTGTTAAAATACCAAAGTGCAGTATCTATTGTCTGATTTTATTATCTGAATCATTATAGAAATTCATTAAATAAGTGTATGTGATATTAGAAATAATTTTATAGTCATTAATTTATATAGAATTCATATAAAAATAGAATAACAATGGACAAGATAAAAATAGCAGTAGCCTCAAGTGATTTGTGGCAAAATTAATGTAAGATATACCTGACAAAAGTTGAGAGACATTACAAGAAACTTTTGAAGATATTGAAAGTTATAATGCTCAAGGCACTAATATCACTAAGAATTTTTTTTTAGCAATAGCTACATTATCATAATATGGTATTGTGAAAATTTTGTCAATTAAAAATGCTTTCCTTAGAGAAATATATACTGGACAAGTTACTTAATCTTCCTCAAGATTTTTTCTCTCTCTGTAAAATAGAAATAATACCTCTCTTACCTGGAACTTGTTTGACTAAAATGAGATATGTAATACCACTAAAGGAGGATCTGACACATTAAACCTTCAAAATTCTCTCTCTCACTCCTACACACACACAAAATCAGCAATTCCTTTGCACATATCAAATAGTGAGGTGTAAGATAGATTTGAAGAGTTCAATTATTTTAAGTTGGTACCAATTAAGTAAAAATGACATTTAAAAAAAAAGTTTTTTCAGGTGAAAAAACAAAAAAGTTGAATATTTTTAAAAAATATGGTCAATGATATGCAAAAGGCCATTGAACAAAAGCTAGAATAGCATTGTCCAAAAGAAATATAATGTGAGCCAAAAATGCTATCCATTTATGTAATTTTAAATGATCTAGTAGCCACATTAAAAAGTAAAAAAAAAAGTAAAATTAATTTTAATGTTTGATTGAATCAATATATTAAAATGATTTTATTACCTTATTATTGAGATATTTTATGTTATTCTCTTTTTCATTGTCTTTGAAAGTCCATATGTTCTTTAAACTCTCAATTTGAACTAGTCAAATTTCCCGTGCTCAATTGCTACATTCATTATTGTGTGGTACAGCTCAGTTCTAAAAAGTGAACTTGAGTCATAAAAACTAATTGCAAAAGTAAGAAACAGTTATTAATCTGCCAACAGAAGTTAGCAAGACAACAATAAAGTGTGAACATTTTAAGCCTGAAAAATATTTGAAACAGCTTCTGCGGGTAATCACAAGTTCAAAGTATAATTACTTTAAATTACAATGTAGATGCTTTTAATAAGAGTTTCAGATGTAGTTTTAACCAAAATGAAAATTAAATATATAAACATTATTTAAATTAATTTATAGTGATAATTTAAACATTGCTAATTAATATGAATTAATTTATTGTGAGGAAATTTAGCAAAGTAAAGGGCCAAATAGAACATTTAAGCAATCATTTCCATCACAAAAGACAAGAGAAGAAATAAAACATTAGGTGGTAAATTTATTTCTGAATACACCTTCAGGAATGTTATTTGGCAATTTATAAATCTATTAAAGTAGAATTACTAGTAATAGTGTGAAATAAATTCAGTTTATTCCATAAAGTAGAATGAATTAGTTTATTTCATGGTCATTTTAGGTGTACCATAAAGATAATGAAAACATAAATTTTATTAGTCAGAAATCACTTTTATTACTTTTGATTGATAGTGACTATAACTATCAATTCTGTAGTCTGATAACTATCTTGGGCTAGTACTCTGAAATTTGCTTTGTACCAGTCTTTGTAATATAATTACACTAGGTGCACTTTAAATTTTATCCTTTTGTTTTTTTACAAAGTTACAAGGCGAAATCAATATTTTTAGGACCAAGCAGACATTGAAAACAGCATATTAGTATGTAAGTGTGCAAATTAGAGTGTTTTGATGTGAACTACGTGTTGAGATCAGGACTATAACAAGACAAAACTGGAATATTTTAAAGTTTAACTATGGTCCACTGTATGAGCTGACTTTATTTCTTCTACTCCTTCCTGGCTAGGCATTGCTTTCTGTAATTAGTATTTATGACATTTTATGAATCAGGAAACAGCCAACTATTATTTACTTAATCTTTCTGATAAGGCATTACTATGGAAGATTTTATCTGTTCAACAAATAATTATCAGCAATATATCAGATACTGACTGATGTGCCTGGGGGGATGTTATGAATAAGACAGAGGGGAAGAATGGGACAGTGATTTCTAAGGAAGGCAGATGGATAAGTGGGCAGATATAGGGCAGTATGGTCAAGCTAGCTATACTCCCTCATTTACTAGGCAACATGCAGCAAAAGCATCTACCCAAACAAGATGGGTTAGAGAAGGATCCCTAAAGGAAATGGGAATAACTTCTTGGCTGATAGTATAAAAGTAACTCAAAAATGAAAGAAAGGAGTTGAGAGAATGAAAGTTCTGGAAAAGGATTATTGAATTAATTTCATGTTCAAAGATGCAATGGTAAAAATATAGTAAAATAAGTCTTAAGTAGGTGTTAGAAAATACCCTGAGGATACTAAGTCTTTGGAAAACCCTTGTAGGGAAGGGAAAGTCAGTACCTTTGGATTGGTATAGCAAAGTGCCGTAGGCTGGGTGGCTTATAAACAATAGAATTGTGTTTCTCACCATTCTGGAGGCAAGAAGTCCGAAATCAGGGTGCCTGCAGGGTTGGGTTCTGGTGAGGGCCCTCTTCAGTTTGCAGATTGCTGTCTTCTCGTATCTTTGCATGGCCGAAAGAGAACTAGAGAGCTCTCTGGAGTCTCTTTCATAAAGGCACTAGTAAGATTGGAGTCCTCATGACCTAATTACCTCCCAAAACACCACTTCCTAGTATCACATAGTAGTTAGGATTTCACCATATAAATGTTGGAAGGACACAAAAATGACATAATAGAAGTGTATCTTTATATCAACTCAGATTTTGAAGGTTTTATGTATTTTGATTAATGTATACGGGTATTTAATAATAAATAATTTACTTTACATAAATGAAATGTAAAAATCACCTTGAGTTTTGCAGATTATCAGTTTCTTTTTTTATTGTTTGTTTGTTTGTTTTTTATTTCAGCATGTTACAGGGGTACAAATGTTTACGTTACATATATTGCCTTTGCCCCACTCAGTCAGAACTTTAAGCGTGTCCATCTCCCAGACAGTGTGCACAACACCCACTAGGTGTGAATACACCCATCCCCTTTTCTCCCTTCAGTTTCTTAAAAGCAGTAGGGAATGCTACCTGTGCTAATCCATTAGCAAAAATCAACTATACATAACTTGTTGTAACTTCTTTATAAATGCTGATTTTGATGTTTTAGACAGATTTATTTTATTTTTTGTTTTGGTTTAATTTATTATTTTTTTTAATTTCAAAGTATTATGAGGGTGCAAATGTTTTTGGTTACTTGGGTCACTTTTGTAATGCTTGAGTCAGGGTTAAAATTATGCCCATCACCTGGATGGGACTGCAAATTAGTACAAACCTCTATGGAAAACAGTATGGAGAATACTCAAAGAAGTAATTTATTCTTGAAAGCAAGATTTCTAAGATGTAAATCTTAATGAACAGGTAAATTTTTATCAAATCAACAACAAAAGTCTCATAGGTAAACTTTTTTTTTCCTATTAATATTATTTCCCTCAATAGTTCAATATCACTCCAAGATATAAATAATTGAATTCTCTGGGCTAATTTTAGACAAAAGTACTGATATGAGCATAGTCCAGATTCTTGTTTTAGATGCTGGACATAGCCTCTCATTAATCACTTTGTTTTCATGTTTCTACAGTTTTAAAGTTTCCTTTCATAAAACAAATATTATGATCTATCCTATATCCTATGAAAGGAACCTCAACATAATATATTGCTGTGGTCTTTTATTGCCTATAGCGGCATTTCTAAACTGTTTCTGATTACTGAATCCTTTTCACAGTAGAATATACTGTTTCAGATGAAGCCATTTAGCAAAAATAAAGCATGTCAGCTCATCATTTTGGGAGGATATGACTATACAAGTGATTTTATCTTTTTCTAATGATTTCTGTCAGAATGACTTCAGTAGGGCTGTGGACATAGAAACTTAAAAACAATGAATTAATCTGCCATCACTTACATTATATTAATTCAGGCAAGATTCTAGTTCCAATAATAGTCCCTAAGCCAAAGTGCTGACTTGAGTCAATTCTTTGTTTAAAACAAACAAAAAGTAGTGAAAATATTTTTCATTAATGCAATTTCCTGAATATTTGGCTTCATTTTCTTACATAAATACCTTAGAATAGAAAGGCCTTTACCTTTGTCACAAATTTGTGGCTAAGAAATCATGGTTATCCTATATTTCATGAGTATAAATGCTTAGAAATTTTGGTTACTCCATTTATTTTCAATCTTAGATAAAACACAAAAGATAATCATATTAGTATCATTACACTTTGAGAGTGAATTAAATTAAGAAAGATATTTTGAACCCCTTGTGAGAAAGATTTTAAGTTCCAAGTAATATGACATGTAAACATCTCCTTGATTCTATCCATTTATTCTGAGTGTTAAATAAATTTAAGTTGCCAGATAAAATGCATCTGCAGGTCATTAATCAATTGAAAATTTCAGAATATTTCTTCAGCATCATCTCTGTGTACAGTTTCATTCTGGTTATATGAGAAATTGTGTAGACCTTCAACCATTATCTACTGTATTGGTAGTTCATGCAGTGTTTGAGAAGAAAATTGCAGTTAAAAATAAAATTATTTAAAATAATCTGCATCATCAAGCCAATCTCCCTTTCATGTTAAGCATAATTATCATGTGAGTAAAATAAAAAACTACTGTTAAAATATTTTGAGCAACTTAATTAAGAAAACTGTTTACTTCTTAAATAAATACTTAATGCATTTTGCTTCTAATAATAATGGATCCCTTTTGCTTAGAGTCACTGAGAAAGTTCCAAAGAAACGTAAAAGCAATCTTTTAAAGACAATCAAAAGCTAGGAAAATAGTTGGGTTAACAAATTTGAGACACCATGGAGGATGAGGAGATTTTGCCCTGAGATCATTCTTTGATCAAGAAGATACAGTAGAGTTAAATGTACACTTTTGACAGGTTTAGGGGAGAAAAAGTTTCAGCTACAAAAGGGCTCAGTGCAAAATGATGGGTAGAGGTTGGAGAGAAGCCCTTGTCTTGTTGCTTGGGGAATGTACGATAGTAGCACTGCCCACTCTGAGCAGAAAGATGGCCAACGTGGCCCTCCCTGAGACACCTGCAGCACATCCCTGAGTCCAATCCTTCCTGTGCTACAGACTAGGACCTCTGGATAATGGAACATGGACCTCCCCCACCAATGCAGGTGGCAGCTACTGATGCACCTGATAAGGAAGGAAGAGAATGGACAGACAGGGTCATAAGGGAACAGCTGTCGGGAGAATCCTTCTTGGAGAGTGAAGCAGATGGATAGATATGTGAGCTGGCACACCAGGTTTCCAGTCTGTTGCTCCAACAGACTTCACAAAACACTAACTCAAAGATAATTTTTTTAAAGAATTTCGAGACTGTAATTGCAGATAATTTTACCTTAAATGTAAGCCTTTCTCTGTGTGGTACCCTCTGTGACTGCACTAGATGCATGCTCAGAAAGATAGCTCTGGGAATTGCATTTCAATGAAGAAAAATTGTTTTCATGGCTACTGGCAGGTAATATTTGCATTGTTACAAGTTTTCTACAATTCTAGTCCTTCAGAGTTATAAAATAGCTCAGTCAATCAAAAATAATTGAAGGTCCACAGCTCTCTGGAATCAGATAATCTTCTGAATCCTGCTGTAAGGTCTTTACAGCAACTACTCAGCTACGCCTTTGTAGCACAAAAGCAGCTATGCACAGCAGTTAATGAATGAACAAGGGTGTGTTCTGATAAAATCTTATTTACCAAAACAGGGAGAGGGCTGGATATGGCCTCAGGCTGCAGTTTGCCAAATCTTGGTATAGAGCACACCAAGTAAAGTAAAAATATTTTGAAACAGTTTATGATGGAAATATCCTGGATCTCCAACTCTCCCCATGGGCATTTTGTAGCATGGCTTTAAGTCTCTGAGCTAGGTTTAGTTAATAGTTCCCTCCTATAAAATCCAGGTTATTATAGCAAGTGTATTAGTCCAGGAATGTCTGCTACAGAACATCAATAACATACTTCATTCTTCAGGCATAAAACTGAATTTCTCTTTTAGCAGGGTTTAGATGGATTGACTGTGTATTTGTGTCTAGAGAATTCTGAAATAGGGCTGTATAAGGTCGGTTTAATACTCAGTAAATCCTGTACTATAGGGCAGATGCAGAAAATTGAAGTGAGATTCATGAGAAAAGCATGAATTTGGATAATCAGTTTCAAAATGGCAGGGGCACAATCATAGACAAGAGGTGGAACCTAGAGCCTGGAACCAGACAGATACTGCATTTTTTGGAAATGGGTTGAGGATGAAGGAATAGATTAAATAGTTAGGACTTCCATTAAGTATGTCTTTATCAGTACAACTTAAAAAGAAAACATTATATTTTCTTTTCAAGAGGTGTTATACTGGGTCTGCAGAATTCTATAGCTATTATTATGAAATTACAATCACTTAGGTAAAGCTTTGACCAGTTTTTGTTTTTTAAGTTCTATAATAATAGAGAAAATATTACCATACTTGATAGTCTAATTGATTCAGTGAATACAAATTTATAGAATTTAGCATCAATTTAGCCAACGAGAACTTACGGTAGAGAGTGGCAAATGATGAAAAAGTATTCCGTTTCTTTACGTAGTATCTTTCATCAATAAATTCTGAATTAAGTATAATCATGTCAGATCGGTTATTCGTAGAATAGTTCTTTGGATATTTTTGCTTTTGTAGTTTATTCATAGGAGATAACAGCAATATTTTTATAATTTAAAATAAGAATAAAATACGCCACCAAAGTGTGGGCCAAAGTTGAGGGGCCTGGGTGAGGGAGAGAAGTCTGACTGAAGTTTATCCAGATTTGTTAGTAGAAAAAGCAGTTCAGTTAACCATTTATGAGATAAGGAATGGGAATTTGGAAGGTCTGTGGCTGGCTTTGTCAAAGTAAGGAGTCATCTGGAAGTCTATCTATTAATAAGTCACGTTGGGAAGGGTGGTTCTTTGAGTAAGCTGTTTATCAAAACACAAAAGATTTGAAGAGATTTCTTGACCATCACTATGCAAATTTCAACATTGTCACTAGAACCAATTAAGTTTTATTAACATGAAAAGAACAAAAAGAATTCAAAAGATACAAACAGACCATTTTCAAAGAAGAAAGTTCAAATAGCAAATAAGTATGCAAAATATTTTCAGTCTCATTAGTTATTGGATAAATACAATTTTAAAAGTGAGGTAATATTTTTCACCTATCATATGGGTTAAATACAAAATCTAATAACCCTAATACAAATATGGACATTATCTATATTTATATTAAAAGTGTGTATGTGTATATATATATACATATATATGTATATATATATATATACACACAAAAAATCAGGAATATATTTTTCAAAGCTCTAATTCTAAAAATAGTATAAGACATTTGTTGCTATATTATTTATTGCAATTTAATTAAATATGATGGGTTGTAGTTTAATACATTATGCATAGTGCCATTCATGGATTCATTTAAAATAGCAAATATTTGAGCACTATCTATGATGAACATTACAAGGGTTGCATAGTTTTTAGGGGATTCATATTATGTATCCATTAAAATCTTTCTAAGAAATCCTTAATAAAATGAAAATATTCTTACAAATAATGAAACTTAAAAATGACTATACCATATGAGCTCAATTCTAGAAAGAATATATTGCATAAGAAAATATAGTAGAAGGAAGCAGGTGATACCTATAGAGGGGAGTGGGAGAGACTGTCAGCAAAATTTGTCAAAGATTTAGAAACAGGCAAAAGAGATACCTGGCAGTTTTTTGTAGTGGCATTTTGGACACTGGTGGCCCTTCAGAGGATTATCTGATTCCAGAGAGCTGTGGACCTTCGATTATTTTTGATTGACTGAGCTATTTTACAACTCTGAAGGACTAGAATTGTAGAAAACTTGCAACAATGCAAATATTACCTGCCAGTAGCCATGAAAACATTTTTTCTTCATTGAAATGCAAATTAATTTTGCTCAGTACAGAATATAATTCTCTGTAAGTCAAATTCTTATTTGGCTTGAGTTATAATATTCTACTGATACTCAACATTAATCAATGACTTAAGTAAAATGATTGGCATATGCTTATTTTATATTTATAAAATCACAGTTTTATCATTTTGGAAATTAAACATTTTCAATGCAGTTAATGATTTGAGAAAAAAATTAGAATAAAAATTCTAAAAAGAATTTCCATGGGGGTTATAAATCTGTTAAAAATAGAAAAACTAAAATGGTTCAACAGCAATACCTGTGTATACATTTTTATGTTCTCAGCATCAAATCTTGCATAATTCAGCATTGGATCCTGAATAATAGACATGAATTTATTATTCTTTGAAATTTTAATTTGATGCTCTTTTATGACTACTAAGTTTGAAAATGTTCCATATTTGCTCCATAAATACTTTGTATTTTTATTTAACCATTTGTATTGAAATTAGATTATTTATTTACTGGTTTATACTATATACATACACAATATCTACATTGAAACTTAAAACAGCAAGTTGTAATTCTGCCTATTGTAATTATAACAAAACTCATATAATATACAATTTGATCCTACTTTCTTCCTTGACATTTATGGGTTGAAACATTATTTAAATTGACTTGATACTCTTTAACAAGTTATTTCAATTTTGAGATAATTGCCATGTGATTTCATCTACTCAAATCAAACTCTATAAAATCATTTTAAATAATAAACATATAAAAATTGTAGTTAGTATCTAAATACTAATTTAAAATATGTATATGAAGCTTATATTGACAACTAGGCAAGTATTTCAACTAATCACCACTTTATTTTAATGTTTAGAGGCAGTGTTTTTTCTCCCTACTATCTCCTACTGCCTTTAAACTAGTGCAAGTAAGAGTACTGAGATGTCCCTTTTCCAATTTATTTGTATAGTAAAATATAATATTTTCTTAATATTAGTTTCAGTCTCTGAGCAACCTCCTTAATACTTTTGAATAGAATAATTTTTCCTATGAAACATTAAAAGGTATTGGGTAGATGGGGGTGGGGAGGGGATTGGTATATACACATGTAGTGGGTGTGATGCGCACCATCTGGGGGATGGACACGCTTGAAGCTCTGACTCAGGTGGGGCAAAAGCAATATATATAACCTAAACATTTGTACCCCCGTAATATGCTGAAATAAAAAAAAAGTAAA
>JAQIFY010001178.1:0-14393 GCA_028533085.1 Varecia variegata | reverse complement strand
AAAAAAGAAAAGAAAAATAAAAAGTCTTTTGGTAGTACAAATGATAAGAAGTGAAGCTCAGGTGATTGCAGTGAGCATCTGGAGAAAGCTCCTCCTCTCTCACCCTCCTATACACTCCAAAGCAGGCGTCTGCAAACTACTCTTCCCGGAGGAACTCTCTTGCTTGCTGGCCCAGGGTCGAGTTTTACCTGGGGTGGGGGATCTAAAGTGCTTCTGGCTGGGAGGGCTTTGAGGATGAAGCCTCAGGCCACTAGGCACCTCCAGAGGAAAGGGGAGTTTATTAGCCTGGCTCTCCTGGTGGCAAACTGTAATCCTATGTTCTCCAACAAGCAGAACTGCGGAGCACCAATAAATGGATTCAGAGGACGGTGGGCAGTGCGAGAAGGCTAAGCAGGGTGTCACACTGGCACGAGGTGAGCTGTGGGGCACAATGAGGAAAAGGTGCCAGTGGGCTATGGAGGGGCTTTGCACAAACTGCCCACACTAAGACACTGTTGGGACCCAGGCCCAGGGCCTGCGCAGCCACACTAAGGATTGTGGCTGCCTGCTTATGAGCTTGTTTCTCAGATCCCGGGGACCTGACCTGAACAGCTTCTCCTCCAGCCCAAAGCAGAGCCTCTGAGGCAGGAGGCCCTGGGCCCAGCCTGGGGCTCTCTCTTTAGTGAGACAGCAATAGGGAGTTCAAGTTAAAGTTTAGATTCTGGCAGACTCAAGGAAATTTCACAGCAATTCAGAATTATAACATTTTCTTGTAAATTGTTGATTCTTCATTTTCCTCAAAACAAGTAGAAAACAGACATCAGAAGAGATTATGTGTCAATTTTTAACCGCTGTAGTCAGTATTTTTCAACTTCCTTAGGTCAACTGAATATCACTGCATCAGCAACAGAACCCTGAACATTTCACTCATGCTGCTGGTCTGCACTTTAAACCCAACCCCAACTCCTCACACTGTATTTAATACACTAGGGGGTTTCATAGGGCTACCCATAGAAAACTCATTGTTGCAAAAAAACTCATAATATTGTCATTAAACTGCCTCATTCTTTTGACTTTGAACAATGCTATCTTTTTTTTCCAATAAAGATAATTGCTATGTATATCAGATAAGATTTCTGCCCTGTGAAATAATTTTGTCACCTGAAATATATTATAGTATACCCTTTTCTATTATTCAGAAAACCATAATATTTTATCATTTAATTAAATAAAACTGCCTTACCTCTTTTCGAACAAAGTTTTCATCACTTATTTGCTTTTTATCTAATTTTTTTCCAAAAAATCAAGTGCAGTGTTTAAATTGTCACTCATCAATAATAAATATCAATGTAAATATATGACTAAAAATATAGATTTAAAAGTACTCAATTTGTATAATCAGACTTCATTGAGTTGTACTGATGGTAAATATGGTTATGGATATTTTGATATGCAAATTGAAAGCAAGATAATATAATTTAGAAAGTAGGGCAGGAGAAGGACAGAGTAAATATAAAGGATGAATTTTTGTAGGTACTCTTTTTTTAAAGTAAGAGAATTTGGCCTCCAGTAGAGAAAAAATACACAATCTGCTCTCCTAAGGGAAAAGTGGTTAAGGAAATGAGGCAAAAGGCAAAATTGCTACACATTAAGTTTGCTTGGATAGAGGAAGTAGAATGAACTCACTTCTGTCACTGTGATGAAAGCTATAAGGCCAACTATAAGTAAAATGCCAAGTCCCTTCGTCCCCCGACATTCATACACAGACTGTTAGAGTCAGCCAGGAATGTCTATATGGTAGGAAGGAACACTTAATTCAGGAAAGAAACAATAGATAATAATAATAAAAATAAGAATAGGAAGCTTTATAAAAAGCATGTATGTTTATTAACCAAAACCTTTTAGATATTGAAAAGGAATATTTAAGTTAATTCACATTTACTGCATCTATTCTTACCTGAAAGTAAAGACTCAGGGTCAGAGCTGAAGCACTGAGATATTTAATTTGTTAACAGCGGCCGTGGTAATAATGTGTGATGATGTTGATGAGTAGCCAAAATAAGCTTATATTAAAACAATAAAAGTAAGTGTAACACTAGTAGCTACCAAACAGAGAGATTCATTTCTCTAAAAGTAAAGTGAGTTCTGGTAAGAAAATGTTAAACTACTTTGCTGGAGAGAAGTAAGCATTTGTTTTAGTGCTGATTTCTTAAAGGGAAAATATGTTCTGAAGTGTGTTTGTGTGTATAATTTCAGGTAGTAGACAGTATTTTTATCATGCTGTTCTGAGGTTTAAAAAAAAGCATATCTCTGAACCTGGCAGGGTTTCAGCCATGCTTCCTGTCATCTTAGCACATGCCTTGCCATTGTACATAATATTAATTTATAAAATGTATTCTATTAAAAATGCACCGAAATCCCTAATGCTTTGATAACGGACAATTTGAAAATAAATGGATAGTAACTTTATACTAGTCATTTTGTGTTAACATTAAATTGCAACAATATTGAGGATAAGAAAACAGCCTTGTGCTAAATTATGTCTGCCCTCCCCTTAAACTCTGTGTTCCAAGTCCCCAGGGATACTACTTAATACCACATGACAATTTAGCGTTTTCCCCATAGGGGTTCTTTCTTTACAGAGGAAAGAATTTGTTGAATATGTATATATCACTCCTTTTTTTCCATGTGCATTCCTGACCAAAAATTTAAAAAATACATATAATATAAAGGAATGACATATACTAATCAGATCTGTATTGCTCATCTGTTTTCAATTCTAGTTTTGCAAAAATTTATGAAGCCCTATATTGACAAAACTCTAACAAGAGTTTACTAGCTCTCACATTGGAAATCAAACATGAATTACCCTGTAGGCCTGTGTAAAATCTGAACATGAAGTAAATATCTCCTTAAAATTGAACAAAGAAAAATGAGAAACAGAATAAGGCACATGACTATGTTGACTTGTTCACAGCATGAGGAGCGAGGCATTCAGCTCTGTGGGCTTGTCTACATTAATGTGGGCATCACTGTGTATCTCTGCTAGCTTCAAAGACAAAAATAACACACTCTTCATTTCACGAAACATAATGAATGAACTTTCCTTGAAGCAATGAGAAGGGTATTATCATCAATTGATGGGGGAAAAATAGGTAAAAGCAATACAATGTTATCTCAAAGGTAACTGGATGAGAACAAGCACCTGTAGCAAAGTACTATAAACTGGGTGACTTATAAACAACAGCAATTTATTTCCCACAGTTCTGGAGGCTGCAAGTCTGAGAGGAGAGTGCCAACATGATTGGGTTCTGATGAGGGCCCTCTTCTGGGTGCAGGCTGCTGACTTGCTGTATTCTTATATGGCAAAAATGGAACATGAGAGCTCTCTGGGGACACTTCTATAATGGCACTAATCCCACCCCTGATGGCTCTACTTTAATGACCAAATACCCTCCCCAAAGGCCCCACCTCCTAAAACTGTCACACTGGAGATTAGGATTTCAACACATGAATTTTGGGGGGACACAAAAATTCAGTCCCTTGTAGGTGTTCTGTGGAAAACAAGAAGATTCGAGAAGTATTATGAGAGCCACTGATGAAAAGAAGCATGCATTTATTTCTTATCATATTAAACATAGTATGGTTTTGTCATGTAGATGCAATGATAACATGTCCTAGAGACATTAGCAAAATCTTAGTGCATTCTCAAGAAGCATTTTTAGTGGGACACATACATCCTGAGCAAAGGAGTAACATTAGAACCTCATAGTAAAGTCTGTTCTATTGTTTCTAAAACTTGTATTCTTTAGGAGACTCTAATAATATTAAAAGAGTCCAGTCTCAAAGTCTACTGTGCAAAGATAATGGGAAACTCCCCAAAAGTTCATCTTCAAGTCAGCTATGTCAGGTGCTGTGGTACTTGAGAATCTTTCCATTAACACTCACCTGAGGAGCAGACAGGTCCAACAGATCACAAGACCCATATGCTTCAACAAGGGTAATTAATACAACTGATACCACAGAAATACAAAATATCATTTGTGAATAGTATGAAAATCTCTATGCACACAAACTAGAAGATGTAGAGAAAATGGACAAATTTCTGAAAACATACAAACTTCTAAGACTCAATCAGGAAGAAATAGCTATCCTGAATATAACAATAATGAGCAATGAGATTGAAGCAGCAATAAAAAATCTTCCAACAATAACAACAAAAAGCTCCAGACCAGATGGATTTATAGTACCAAATTTTACCAGACCTACAAAGAAGAGTTGGCACCTATTCTGCAGAAATTATTCCATAGCATTGAGAAGGAGGGACTCCTCCCCAACTCATTGTACAAAGTCAGTGTCACCTTGATACCAAATCCAGGAATGGACACAACA
Source organism: Varecia variegata (assembly GCA_028533085.1). Taxonomy (NCBI): domain Eukaryota; kingdom Metazoa; phylum Chordata; class Mammalia; order Primates; family Lemuridae; genus Varecia; species Varecia variegata. The sequence continues at coordinate 10,022 of JAQIFY010001178.1, read as the reverse complement.
CAAAATGGAAACTACAGACTAATATTCCTTATGAATATAGATTCAAAAATCCTCAATTAAATACTAGCAAACTGAATTCAACAGCATATCAAAAAAATAATCCACCATGACCAAGTGGGCTTCATCCAAGGGATGCAAATTCAACATTTGCAAATCAATAAATGTGATGTACCACCTAAACAGAAACAGAAGCAAAGATCATATGATCTTTTCAATTGATGCAGAAAAAGCATTTGACAAAATTCAGCGCCCTTTCATGATAAAAATTCTCAACAAACTAGGCATCGAAGGCACATATCTCACAATTATAAAAGCCAGTCAACAAACTCACAGCCAGCATAATACTGAATGGGAAAAAGTTGAAAGCATTCCCACTAAGAACTGGAACAAGACAAGAATGCCCACTGTCACCACCTCTATTCAACATAGTGCTAGAAGTTCCAGCCAGAGCAATCAGGCGAGAGAAAGAAATTAAGGGTATTGAAATGGGGAAAAAGGAGGTCAAACTATAACTTTTTGCAGACGACATGATCTTATACCTAGAAAACCCCAAAGATTCCACCAAGAGACTCCTGGAATTGATAAATTAACTCAGCAAAGTCTCAGGTTACAAAATAAATGTACACAACTCAGTATTATTCATATATACCAATAATAGTGAAGCTGAGAATCAAATCAAAGACTCAATACCATTCACAATTGCTACAAAGAAAATAAAATGCCTAAGAATACACTGAACCAAGGAGGTGAAAGATCTCTACAAAGAGAACTATAAAACACTGAGGAAAGAAATTGCAGATAATGCAAACAGGTGGAAAAACATATCATGCTCATGGATTGGAATCAATATTAGATAGAATCAACATTGTTAAAATGTACATACTACCCAAAGTGATTTATAGATTCAATACAATCCTTATCAAAATACCAATGTCATATTTTACAGATCTAGAAAAAATAATTTTATGTTTTTTGTGGCACCAGAAAAGAGCCCAAATAGTCAAAGATATCTTAAGCAAAAGGAACAAATTGGGAGGATCATGTTACGAGATTTCTAACTATACTGCAAGACTATAGTAATTAAATCACATGGTTTAGGCACAAAAATAGAGACACTGGCCAATGGAACAGAACAGAGAACCCAGATATAAAGCCATCCATTTACAGCCATCTGAGCTTTGACAAAACAGACAACAATTTACATTGGGGAAAAGAGTCCCTATTCAATAAATGGTGCTGGGAATATTGGATAGCCACATAAATAAGAATGAACCAAGATCCATATCTCTCATCACTTACAAAAATTAATTTGAGATGGATAAAGGACTTAAATGTAAGGCATGAAACCATAAGATTTCTAGAGGAAAATGTTTGAAAAACCCTCCTAGATATCGCCTAGGCAAAGAATTTATGAAGAAGACCCCAAGGTAATCACAGCAACAACAAAAGTAAATAAATGGAACTTGATTAAAACCTACACAGCCAAGGAAATAATCAACAGAGCAAATAGACAACCTACAGAATGAAAGAAAATATTTGCAAGCTATACATCTGATAAAGGACTAATAACCAGAATCTACAAAGAAGTAAAGAAAATCAGCAAGAAAAAAATCAAACCATCTCATTAAAAAGTGGGCAAAAAACATGAACAGAAACTTTTCAAAAGAATATACACAAATGGGCAATAAACATATGAAAAATGCTCAACATCAATAATCATTAGGGAAATGCAAAATAAAACCACAATGAGATACCATCTTACCCCAGTCAGAATGGCCTTTATTAAAATGTCCAAAAATAATAGATGTTGGTGTGGATGCAGAGAGAAAGGAATGCTTATACGTTGTTTGTGAGACTGCAAATTAGTATACTTCTATGGAAAACAGTATGGAGATTTCTCAAACTAAAATTCAACCTAGCATTTGATCCAGCAATCCCACTACTGGGTATTTACCCAAAGGAAAAGAAGGTGTTTTATCAAAAAGACACCTGCATTTGAATGTTTACTGAAGCACAATTCACAATTGCAAAGATATGGAATCAAACCAAATGCCCATCAATTCATGAGTGGATTAATAAAATGTGGTGTATGTATATCATGGAATACTACTCAGTCATGGAGAAAGATAATTTAATGCCTTTTGTAACAATTTGGATGGAAGTGGAGACAATTATCCTAAGTGAAGTATTGCAATAATGGAAAAAACAAACACCACAGGTGCTCACTATTAAATTGCAACTAACTGATGAACACATATGTGCATAGAGGAAAATAAAACTCAGTGCAAACCAACCAGGGGAAAGGGGAGGAGGAGATGGGTAAAAACCTACCCAATGGGTATAATGAACACTATCTGGGTGACAGGCAACTTATAACCCTGACTCAAGCATTATAAAAGCAACCCATATAACCAAAAACATATGTACCCCTGTAATATTTAAAATAATAATTTTTAAAATGGTAATCCATCATATTAAGAAATAATTTAAAATAAGTGAACAAACATATCATGGTGTATGTCCCAAAGGTTCTCTATATTATGTTGAATTAATAACTTTATCAATCTATTCATCTATCATATATGAAATAAAATTATTTTGAACTGAAACAGAATTTGAAATACAAACATTGTAGAACTTGTAAAGGTGTCCACATACAATTTGATAAGACTAAAAGACATAAATTGCTGGGCATGATGGCTCATGCCCATAATCCTAGTAGTTTGGGAGCCCAAAGTGGGAGGATTGCTTGAGGCCAGGAGTTCGAGACCAGCCTGAGCAACATATTGAGACCTGTTTCTACAAACAACAACAACAACAACAACAACAAAAAACTAGCCAGGTACAGTGGCATGCACCAGCCAGGTTCAGTCCTGAATAGTCCTAGCTACTTTAGAGGCTGAGGCAGGAGGATGGTTTGAGCCCAGGAGTTTGAGGTTGCAGTGAGCTATGATAATGCAACTGCACTCTAGCCTGGGTGACAGAGTGAGATCCTGTCTCAAAAAAAAAAAAAAAAAAAAAAAAAAGGGACTTCCTTAATCACACACATATGGTGGTACCCCCTTATCCACAGTGGATATGCCCCTAAAACCCCAGTGGATGCCTGAAACCAAGAATAGTACTGAATCCAATATACACTATGTTTTTCCTACACATATATACTTATGGTAAAGTTCAATTTATAAATTAGGCACACAAAAAGATTAACAACAATAACAATAAAATAGAATAATTATAAAAATATTCAAAATGATATGTAACTTATGAATTATTTCTGGAATTTTCCATTTTAATATTTTTAGACTATGTTTGACTGTGGATAAATGAAACCACAGAAAGAAAAACTGTGGATAAGGGGGGAATACTGTACTTAATTCTAAGTTTTTATGAACATGAATTTTGTATTGAAATGATTAATGGGAGTTGAATGAATAGAAAACTAAATATTTTTCTTCCAGGATTTTTGCCATTAGTTAATTTTCTTGCTTGCTACATAAGACAGCATGGATATTCTTGTTATCTGTTGAGATAGGCCAATAAATTATAAGGCTATTAATAAACAGGTATTTTTATATTGGTCTAAATTGGTTTTTTTATTATTATTTCAGCATATTGTGGGGGTACAAAAGTTTAGGTTATGTATATTGCCCTTGCCCTCCCACACCCCCGAGGTCCTTTGAAAACTGTAAAGCATGTCACAAATATACATGTAATTAGTGTTACCTGATAATTTTGTGTGATATATGAAATTTTTACAAAGTACATTATTGTTTATTGAATAAACTAAAAAGATAATATGCCTTAAAAAAAAGAAGAAGAAAAATAAATAATACAAAACTCCTTTCACAATAGGTAATGAAAGGCAGACCTTTCCCCCACCCCTATAAGGAGAAAGGAATCCATCATCAAATGATAAGTGGAAAAAAAATGAGCAAAAGCATATTGTTAAATTAGTAATGTTTGTGACTAAATTATAGCAAATAGCACATACAAAATGTTATACATGTTATGAACTCAGATGTAACAGGATCATATTTTGAAAATATGAATATGTTTTATATTCCTTTCCCTAGTAAATCATGTATCTTAGCAATCATTTCATCTTTAGTGCCCAAAGAAGCAGGGCTGTACTGAGGACAATTCCAAATAGAAGAGAATAAGAGGCTTGGTAGTTCCCTACAGACTGGAAGACATGCCTCCTCTTTCTGGTTGTGGCAAATTATGAGAAAGAGAAGGGGATGAATATATAATATTCAAAAGGGCAGGAGGTGAGTTATGTATCTAGACAACTCTGTCACAGCTAAAGTCCCAAGTCAAGGCGTGTTAGATACACCAAGGAACAAGCCAAAAAGAGATAAGACTGATTTTGCGTCTTACTTGAGTTTCTGATGGGAGACCACCTGGCAGAGTACCTATGGTACCCCTGACTGCTGCTTACCAAATGTTTTTGGGTCCTTCCCTTTTCAGGTATATGCTATAATTGTAATTCCTGTCCACTTGGGGTAGGATGGGACTATTTGACTAATTCTGCTGAATAACTTGTGAGTGGAAGTGTAAGCACTTAATTACCAATGTGAGATTATCCAGAGCTGTCTTTTTCCCTCTGGCACAGAATTTTCCACGTCTTACAAGAGGACATGAAAGTTAGCTGAGAATTTGGGTACAACTTGGTGGAGGAAGTGATCACGGAGTTAATTGACCCTGTAGTCAAGGGCAGAAAAGCTAATCAATGCCAGCAACCAAGTAAGACTGAACAACTAGAGTTTGGAGAATCCACAGCATCAGCAGAAATGATGTGGTATCCGTCAGCAAAGGGTGATGTTCTTGTTTTCTGGGAGCATGGCCTATGCCAAGTGAACAGCCAGTGGGATGTGGCAACTGCAGACTTTCAGAGTGGTATCAAAAATCACCTGGAGTTAAGAATAAATTTACTATACCTTAGCAGACATCATCTAAGGACCTAAGGACACAAGGACCTGATGAGTAGAGACCAACACATATACCAATGTATACTGAGAAACCTTCTCCACCCACCCAGTGCCATGAGTTTACATGGGCCTTCATATGCCAAAATGCCATCTTGGAAAACTTTAGAGAGAGGATATGAAAATCTGAAAGATAGCAATTACTGGACAAGATGGAGTCATCTAAAATAGTCTATTCAACACAGTAGAGACTGGGCCATTGACTTATATCTTGGTTTTTCCAAATCTGATCATATATAGGAACTAAAAATGGATTTGCAAGCAGATAGCCATTTTCCTTACAACATCCCAAATGCTAGAGGTGATTGACAATACTGAAAAGAAAAAATGATTAATTTATTTTCATGACTATTTTCTAACCTCTACAGTATGGATCATAACCCCTAGAAACTTGAAATGGTGCTGAAAGGATCAGAGCAGCCAAATGCTTCCACTCTGTACGATTAATCTATGGCAACATCTTAATGAGCCTTTCACTTACCTAATGCCTCTCTCTGCACGTGCATCAATGGCACATTTTAGGTAAGTTATGATATGATAAAGCTAACAGTTCTGGTCATAGCTTACGATAAATATCATTTGCAGATTCATTCACTTAGAATTGACACATCTGACTCTTTGGCCACATTTACCATCGATGCCATTATGTTTGGCTGCAGAGAGCAGATTCATTTGACATTCAAAATGTCACTTAATATGAATCAGAGAAAAGGGTGAAATAAAAATAAAGTGTCTTTTGGCTCTCATATTTTTAATAACTATTTGAAGAGGTAGTAAACAGAATTTCGTATCTCATGGCTACAAGCAGAATGTTTCCCTGTACAGTCATATAATTTTATCAATGCTGTATTCAAAATGCCTTTTTATTAGATTTTAATCACTGCATTTAAAGTCTGGGAACATTGACCAGCACCATCTGGCCTTGTATCTGTAAACAAATGAGAGGAATAAACAAGAGTTATAATTTGGGGGGAGAAAAGTGACCAAAAAGTATAACTAACATAAAGTTTGAGTCTAAAATTTTTGGATATACTAACAATAAATACAGTATGTATTGACAAACTTTTATATTTCATAAATTACTATATATTTTTTAATGATTTTCATTATTTATTTGAAAAAGTGAATTTTACACAATTTTCTATTTTGAGGTATTGCATTCTTAAAAATAGCAGAGAGCTCATAAAAGTCACATGTTGTAAAGAAATGTTTCAGGGTTAACTTTCCCAGTGTAAGCCTTTTCCCTGTATTTGATAATCTGATTTTAACCTAGGGTGATAGGTTAAAATCACTAATAATCATATTCCTCAAAGTAAGAAATAAATATTATAATATTTAAAGTCTTTTATAAAATGCTCAGAATTCTTTTATATGATGCATTCAGGTATTTTTCTGGATCTATCAACATAACCCATGGTCAGTGTTTTGAGAAAGCATGGCCAGATAGATCAGGATTTGAATGCTGGAGAAATATAAGGACAAAGAATAGATGAGTCCTGTGCAGTCTATTGCTACCTCTTTTCTCTTTGCAATAAATAATATTGTGTTCTAAATGATCCTTTTGATAAAGTTAAGTTCTAGCAAAAGTAACACATTTGTTCTTCAATTCACTGGACTTTCTATCCGGATATTTCACTGACACAAGGGAGTACATTACACTACAAACTTTCAGTGAGGGGCGTATATTGCTCTACCAAGTCATTCATAAAGTAGGGTTTGGGCTGGCAATGAGAGTTAATTTGGACATTTTCTGGCAAGAGAAAAAGAAGGCAAAACAAGTACATACATCTAATTAGGGTATTTCAAATCTCTTTGGACCATACTGTGAGTCTCATTGCCATCCTTGTTTTCTTGTTTCACCCCCTTAGAAGAGAATATGGTGGTTATAACCTTACTGGATGTGCAGCTGAGAAATTTCAATGAACATTTATGATTAGAGACAGAATAATTATAAAAGCAGACTATTGTTTTGACAGATTAACTGGAGAGTCAATATCAATGTGGTTTACTATAAGCTAGTTCTGTGTGTGTGTGTGTGTGTGTGAGAGAGAGAGAGAGAGAGAGAGAGTAAGAGAGAGAGCACTCATTTTCTCAGTCTTCTGTGCGAATAATCTTGGAGCAGAAAGTTTTCCTTAGGAGACACTTGAGAAGAAAAACTAATTTAATTTTATTAACAATTTCTTCTTTAGAATATATTTCAGATTTTAGTAATCTGGCATTTAATTAATAAGGTTTAGAAACTATAATTTTAGGTTAAATATTAGTGCAATATTTTTTAAAACAAAGTAGTCAAATTTTTACTGTGACAACTTTTTTTATTGATGTTGTTTTTTTGTAACATGCTTGTTAAATATTTCAAAGCCTATCTCTTTTGCAAAATTATATATGCATGCAATTTGAAATGCAGCATATTACAGCAGGGTGGGAACCTTACCAAATTTATTATCTGGAACCCAAACTCATCCTGGAGGAACTATATGTAATAATTTAATAATAAATTCTTTTTTTTATTTCAGCATGTTATGGGGGTACAAAAGTTTAGGTTACGCATATTGCCCTTGCCTGCCTCTTCCCATCCCCCCGAGTCAGAGCTTCAAGCGTGTCCATCCCCCAGACAATGTGCATAGCACTCAATTTGTATGTATGCACCCATCCCCTCGTCCCCCCACATCTGCCCAACACCTGATTAATGTTATTCCTAAATGTGCTCTTAGGTGATGATGAGTGAAACCAATTTGATGGTGAGTACATGTGGTGCTTATTTTTCCATTCTTGGGATACTTCACTTAGTAGAATGGATTCCAGCTCTATCCAGGAAAATACAAGAGGGGCTAGATCACCATTGTTTTTCGTAGTTGAGTAGTATTCCATGGCATACATATACCACATTTTATTAATACACTCATGTATTGATGGGCACTTGGGTTGTTTCCACATCTTTGCAATTGTGAATTGTGCTGCTACAAACATTTGAGTGCAGATGTCTTTTTTATAGAATGTCTTTTGTTCTTTTGGGTAGATGCCCAATAATGGGATTGCTGGATCAAATGGTAGGTCTACTTGTATCTGTTTAAGGTATCTCCATATTGCTTTCCACAGAGGTTGCACTAGTTTGCAGTCCCACCAGTAGTGTATGAGCGTTCCTATCTCTCTGCATCCACACCAATATTTATTGTTTTGGGACTTTTTGATAAAGGCCATTCTCACTGGAGTTAAGTGATATCTCATTGTGGTTTTGATTTGCATTTCCCTGATGAGTAGAGATGTTGAGCATTTTTCATATGTTTGTTGGCCATTCTTCTGTCTTCTTTTGAAAAGTTTCTGTTAATGTCCTTTGCCCACTTTTTGATAGGGTTGATTGATTTTTTCTTGCTGATTTTCCTGAGTTCTAAATAGATTCTGGTTATCAGCCCTTTATCAGATGTGTGGGATGCGAAAATTTTTTCCCATTCTGTATGTTGCCTGTTTGCTCTTGTGACTGTTTCTTTGGCTGTGCAGAAGCTTTTTAATTTGATCAGGTCCAATTTATTTATTTTTGTTGTTACTGTGATTGCCTTTGGGGTCTTCTTCATAAATTCTTTGCCTAGGCCAATGTCTATAAGAGTCTTTCTCAGATCTTATTCTAGAATTCTAATAGTTTCACACCTTAGGTTTAAGTCTGGTATCCACCGTGATTTGATTTTTGTGAGAGGTAAGAGGTGTAGGTCCTGTATCAGTCTTCTACGTGTGGCTATCAAGTTTTCCCAGCACTATTTATTGAATAAGGATTCTTTTCCCCAGTATATGTTTCTGTCTGCTTTGTCAAAGATTAGATGGCTATATGAGGATGGTTTTATATCTGGATTCTCGATTCTGTTCCACTGGTCTGTGTCCTTGTTCTTGTGCCAATACCAAGCTGATTTAATAACCACAGCCTTGTAGTATAGTTTGAAGTCTGGTAAATTAGTACCTCTCATTTTGTTTTTATTGCCTAAGATTGCTTTTGCTAAACTGGGTCTTTTCTGGTTCCATACAAAGTGTAAAATTATTATTTCTATATCTGTGAAAAATGCTGTTGGTAATTTAATACGGATTGCATTGAATCTGTAGATCACTTTGGGTAGCATAGACATTTTAATAATGTTGATTCTTCCGATCCATGAGCATGGTATGGTTTTCCACCTGTTTATATGCTCTGCAATTTCCTTTCTCAATGTTTCATAGTTCTCTCTGTAGAGGTCTTTTACCTCCTTAGTTAAATATATTCCTAGGTACTTTATTTTCTTTGTTGCTATTGTGAAGGGCATTGAGTCCTTAATTTTGTTCTAAGTTTGACTGTTATTGGAGTATATGAATGCATCTGATTTGTGTGTATTGATTTTATATCCTGAGGCTTTACTGAATTCATTGATCAATTCCAGGAGTCTCTTGGTTGAATCCTTAGGGTTTTCTAGATATAATATCGTATCATCAGCAAAGAGTGAGAGCTTGATCTCTTCTGCCCCTATTTGGACACCCTTAATTCTGCTCTCTTGCCTGATTGCTTTCACAAGGACCTCCAGCACTATGTTGAATGGCAGTGGAGAAAGTGGGCAACCTTGTCTGGTTCCAGTTCTAAGTGAAAATGCTTTCAATTTTTTTCCATTCAGTATGGTGTTGGCTGTGGGTTTGTCATCTATGGCTTATATCATTTTTAAGTAGGCCCCGTCTATGCCTATTTTGTTAAGAGTTCTTATCATAAAAGGGTGTTGAATTTTGTCAAATGCTTTTTCTGTGTCTATTGAGAGGATCATATGGTCTTTGTTTTTGCTTCTAATTATGGGGTGAATTACACTTATAGATTTGTGTATGTTGAACCATCCCTGCATCTCTGGGATGAAGCCCACTTGGTCGTGATGGATTATTTTCTTGATAAGCACCTGGATTCGGTTTGCTAGGATTTTATTGAGAATTTTTGCATCTATATTCATGAGGGATACTGGTCTGTAGTTTTCTATTTCTGTTGCATCCTTTCCTGGTTTTGGTATTAGAGTTATGTTGGCTTCATAAAATGTATTG
>JAQIFY010001177.1:0-14396 GCA_028533085.1 Varecia variegata | reverse complement strand
CAGAATCGCTCCCTGGGCTTTGGCTACAGAAATAACAACTGATGTCCTTGCTTGGCGGGGAGGGCCGGCCCGCCCGTACCCTCGGACACGGAACACGGCCCCCAACAGCACAGACGTTGCAACAGATGTGGGCGCCTTCAGGATTTTAATAATTCAGAGCTTTGCAGGGGAGACAGTTTTCCTGGACAGAAAAGTGCTGTATTAACTGAACCACCCACAGTCTTTGAACACACACACACACTCACTCACACCCCACAGAACACACCCCTGGGTGCCCATGGCCAGGGTCCGGCTCCCTCATGGAAGGTAGACCTGACATCTGCGGCAGATGGTCGTTGTCAAGTTTCTTATCTCATCCTGGTTGTCCAAAAGCGTCACTTCTCCTGTCCTTGGGGCTGTGCTAGAGGCTAAGGTTACAGGCTGGATTCTGTCGATGATCCAGCTGACTCGACTCTCGTTCGTGGTCGTGAATGTTGTTTGCTTGCTTTGCTGTTTGTTTGTACTCCACTTCCACTAAGCACGGGTTTGGGGTGGGCCACAGATTCTGCCCTACCGGCTGGCTGTAGAAATATCTTGCTTTAACTGTGAACATGGTCCAGCACAAGCCCGTCCACTGCAGGAGAAAATGCCCATGGCCCGGTTTGTTGTGGATCCCAGCAGGGTTATTACGGGGAGGTTAGCACCCCGGGACTGCGCTGACCCGAATTCTGTGCGGGAGTCCCAGCCTAAAGCCACACTCAGGATGGATTCCACGACCTTTGACACGTGCAGGGCATATAACACACCTGTCTGGAGGCAGGCCAGAGCCATTTTAAATGTTTGTTATCAGTTGAGTAAATTTAAGAAATTATTATTATTATTATTATTATTATTTTTGAGACAGAGTCTCGCTTTGTTGCCGGGGCTAGAGTGAGTGCCGTGGCATCAGCCTAGCTCACAGCAACCTCAAACTCCTGGGCTCAAGCGATCCTCCTGCCTCAGCCTCCCGAGTAGCTGGGACTACAGGCATGCGCCACCATGCCTGGCCAATTTTTTCTATATATATTTTTAGTTGTCCAGATCATTTCTTTCTATTTTTAGTAGAGACGGGGTCTTGCTCTTGCTCAGGCTGGTCTCAAACTCCTGAGCTCAAACGATCCTCCTGCCTCGGCCTCCCAGAGTGCTAGGATGACAGGCGTGAGCCACCGCGCCCGGCCAAGAAATTATTATTGTTATTATTTTTGCTGCTCTAAGATGCTTCGATAGTGCTTCTTGGGGCCGAAGTGGTGGACCACATATTTGTCAATGTGTGTCTGTTTGCTGTCGCTCTCATTACGAGACTAAGATAAAGGGTCTTCCCTTCGCTACCGGGTGGAGAAGGCATTTCCTCGTCACGGGAGCCTGGACCCGAAAGGCAGCCGGGCATTTTCAGATCATCACGTCCAGCCTCACCACTTTTATAGTTGATATCAAAACCCAGCATCACCTGGAGTCCAGTTTGCATTTGGAGTTGCTCGGAGATACAAGTTAACCTTTATCGAGCCTTCCTGTCACTTTCATCAGTGAGGACCTGCTTCCCACTGACTTTTCGGCAGTTTGTCGTTATCCCGACCGGTTTTCTTTTTGTGCCTTTCCTCCCTAGACAGGAGGCTGAGCACACTCCGTTGTCATTCTTTCTCCAGGATCCTCGTCTCAAACCCTTAGCAGGAAAGGACCAGACAAATGTCCTCACGCTCCGGCACAAATGTCGGGTCACGGCCGAGACCTGTGTGTCTCGTACGGATCCAGCTGAACTCGAAAGTGTTAAAACCCAGCGCGAGAATTCAAGGCAGTCTCAGGCCAGCGGAAGGCACTTTAGGGAGCTGGTGACCGTGGCTTGGACATCAGGGAGGATCGTGGGCTGACAGATCTGGCCCAGGCCACTGACACGTGCGGTTTGCTAACAGACAAAGACATGGAAATCCAGACGGGAAAAGAGAGTTTTTCCCATGCTCATGGCGCTGGTTAATTATTGATGGAGCAGAGATGGGTCACTGGGCTTTAGATAAAGGTAAAAGAGGCCTCATTGGCTGTTCCTTTATTCATTGTTTCAAGAATTTTTTTGTCTGTCTGCCTAGTCTGAGTCCAGCAGGGTCTGGTATTGAATGATGAAGAGAGAGACATTGGTCCTGCCTCTTGGGGCTCATAAGCAGAGGAAGGAAGATGCTCAGACAACAGCACAAGTTGTGACAAGTGCCCTGGAGCAGTAACACGGTGCAGCTGGAGAGGACAGGCAGGGGACACTAGTGTAGGTTGACACGCCGAGGAGGTGACCCTGTGTGGTTACTAATGACCCCATTTTGCTAAGCCCACTGGTCGGTTCTCAGTCTCCATCTTACTTAACTCTTCACCGACTTGCACACGGTTGATTTGTTCCTCCCTCCTGAAATGCTTTCTTCACTTGGCCCCTGGGACATGTCCCTCCCTTCTGGTTTTCCGCCCACCGAGCAGGCCTTTCCTTTTCCTTCTCCTCAGCTGGTTCAGCCTCATATCCATGGCTTCTACATATTGGAGTATCCCAGCAACCATCCCAGACTTCTCTCTCGAACTCCTAATGTGTATGTCAAGCTGTACACTTGAATTCTCCACTGGGCTGCCTGTAGATATCTATTACATAATTTAACAAATCCAAAACCAAAATACTCCGTTCCCAGCCTCCTCCTCCAGCCTCCTCCCTCAGTCTGCCCATCATAGTAAACACAAGTGCTTTCTTCCAGCGCCTGATGTCAAAACTTGGAATCATCTTTTATTCTTTTCTTTTTCTAATCCTACATTTCTGATACATCTGTCAGTCCTGTAGATTTTATCTTCAAAATATATCCAGAACCCAAGCATTTGCCAACTGCCTTACAACCTCTCCCGCTCTGGTCCAAGCTAAGTGATTAAATACCCCTAGCGTAGTTGCAGGCATTCATCCGTCTTCAAGTGGAAAGCAGCAGACATTATAAATCAGGCAATTTGAGGACCTGTGTGAAGCATCCCATCCATAGTCCCAACACCGAGGGCGGAGGATGCCAAATGATGGGAAGAGGCCACAGAGGAGTGGCCAGTCTTAGATGGCTTTCTGGGGGAAATGGGTTTGACCCAGTTCTTGGAAAGATTCCTTAGAAATTATTTAGTGAAAGAAGGAGGTAAATGGAGAGGAAGGATGGGAGGGCAGAGGGGGGACAGCTACCCAGGTACACACTCAGTGCAAAGTGAGTTCAGAGAGAAAATTAACATTCAAGACATTTTTATTGAGCAACTACTCTGTCCGTCAGCACCACCCAGGGCTTTAAAATAAATTAAGAGACTTGATTCCTGCCCTCAAATTGCTGAGAATACAATGTGGACGGTTAAGCACATGTTTGCTGACAAAATTGAAACTCCACATTTTCTCTAAAGTTAATTTAACTCAAATGCCAGAAAGTGATAAGATTCCTTCAGTGAACCGACATGTCCAGATCACGTACCTGCGCTGCTTAAAGACCAGTTTCCGATTTTGACAGCTCAGCGCCGAGCTTCTGTTGCACTTTGCTTTTTCTTCTTCCACGTGGATGGCTGATAGCAAGGGAGGGGTTGAAAGGGTTAATCTGTTTCCAACAGCCCCATTAAATGAACTTGAAAAATGGCCGTGGAGGGTATTTTGGTTTTAGTTTATGGAGACGGTTTCCGTAGTGGCTTCCCGGATGCCACTCGCAGCGTGTGGCCTCAGATGCATCCGGAAAGAAGGACCCGCTGAGACATGAGACCCGCCACACGATTCTTAGCATCGGCCTCAGCCGGGCCATCTCCACGTCCAGCTGCAGAGCTGGTCTGCTCAGCTATTGGAGCCCCCTGGGTGTGTCTCATCTTGAGCAAGATATAGTTACCTCAATTGCTAAGAGATCCGGCTCAGAGACGAGCAAAGACCCAACCTGTGGAGTTCAAGTGTTAATCCAAATCGGTCAACTCTCTCACTCGTGCGTTCTCAGAATGGCACAGACGTGTCCTTTTCCTTCCATGAGGCTGAGATTGTTTCAGGAGTGCATCAGTTTGAAATCAGGGATACAGAATTAGTTAAAAATTAAAAATAAGTTTAGCTTTCTTTGGCCAAGTTCACAGAGGTGGTAGAGGTGGGGGAAGACAAAATAATACTTATTAAGGGACTACTCCCTGCCAGTGCTTTATGCATATTATCACATTTATTTCTCAAAGTTTATATTTCTCATCAAAAAAAAAAGAGAAGGAAAAACAAACAAACAAACAAACTTCATCTTTATGTGGGAAAAACTGAGAATCAGGAGCACCCTGGCCGAGATCACACAGCTAAAAAAAGACAACACTAAGTAGGACTCATGTTTTCCCTTTGTAAGATTTGATCTTTCCCCACTATACACTCTGGTTTTCATTGATATTATTGGGTCATCATTAAAACAGAAATAACATCATTTTATAATGCACATCACAGGTTGAATTTTCAGGCTAGTTTGACTAACATTCAAAATAATTTAAGGATTATACAGATTCTTCCAGATGATAGCAAAAAAGGAAATACTCCCCGATTCACTTTATACTTCTCAAACCAGACAATGACTGTACAAAAGAGAAAAATTACCATCCCATATAAATCAGGAACATAGATGCAGAAATTCTTGACAAAGTACTTTAGCAAATGATGTATGAAAAGATAGTGTCACAAATAGCATAATTTATAATCACATAGAAGTATTCCAAAGAGAACAAGTTTGCTATAATATTAAAACTGTATGATTATATTATTAGATGAAGAAAAGGCATTCTATAAAATTTAACGCCCATTAGTAAAAAGAAACTCTCAGCAAACTAAAAACACAACGACAATTATTTTATCTCATAAAAGGTAGGCACCAAAAACCTCCAGCCAACATCACACTTAATGGTCATGCATTAGAAGCACCCCCCTTAAAATCAGACTCAAGATAAGGATACTTATGGAACAAAACTGTCATTAGTTTGATATTTTTGTCCTAAAAAATAATCCTCAGATGATCTGAAGACAAATTATTAGAATCAATAAGGGCATTTAGCATGGTTGCTGGATTTAAGTTCAGTATTTTAAGAATTGAATGTGTGTATGGCAGCAATAAGCATTTAGAAAATGTAATAATAATAATAAAAAAAAGAAGATACTATTCACATTGAAGAGCAAATAACCAAGAATAGCCAAAACACTCTTGAAAGGAACAGGGTGGGGAAACAGGCCCTATGTAATATTTTTAAAGCCAACTAATTAAGACAGTGTACCAGCTGTAGAGAGAGAAAAATAGCCCACGAGGCCAGATTAGAGAGCTGGGAAACCTACCCCAGCACGTACGAAACTTGGTATAAGACAGAACCTGCACGTTCAGGGAGAAATGGACCATGGTGATGGGAAAATTGATTATCCATATCGAGAAAATGAAATTAGATGCTTACGTAAAAACGAGTTCCAAGATGACTAAAGATTTACGTGCAAGATGCAACGCCTTAACTATTTAGAGGAACAGGGGCGGAGAAGGTGGGATATCTTTCCTCGGCCATCATCAAGGTCGTGGCTGACACTCCTGTGACAAATGACAGGCTAGCAGGAGAAAAGCATCACTAATTTGGCTGGGCGCGGTGGCTCACGCCTGTCATCCCAGCACTCTGGGAGGCCGAGGTGGGAGGATTGCTCGAGGTCAGGAGTTCGAGACCAGCCTGAGCAAGAGTGAGACCCAGTCTCTACTAAAAATAGAAAGAAATTATATGGACAGCTAAAAAATATATATATAGAAAAAATTAGCCGGGCATGGTGGCACATGCCTGTAGTCCCAGCTACTCGGGAGGCTGAGGCAGGAGGATCGCTTAAGCCCAGGAGTTTGAGGTTGCTGTGAGCTAGGCTGACACCACGGCACTCGCTCTAGCCCGGGTGACAGAGTGAGACTCTGTCTCAAAAAAAAAAGAAAAGCATCACAAATTTACTTAAAGTTTTACATGTCTGGTGTGAGAAGTATTAAGTGAATCTGGAAGTGTTTCCTTTTTTTGCCATCATCTGGAAGAATTTGTATAAGCCTTAAATTATTTTGAATATTAGTCAAACTAGCCTGAAAATTCAACCCGTGATGTGCACTATAAAATGATGTTATTTCTGTTTGGCTCTTAATGAAGAGCCAAAGATCCAGGGAAAACTCTATTTTCTTGCTTAGGTTCGAGGAAGAATGGACAGCCATGGAACAAAAGGGTGTGATCCAGTGATAATAAATTTGGGCTGGGGACGCAGCAAGGCCTGTCTGTTCAGATTCTTCCGGGTCTCTGTGTGACAGTCCTTCCTTCTGGGTGGGGGCAGGACCCGTGGGAACGAGGGTCTCTGGAGCAGAAGGGAGCAGTGGTAGAGGAAGCTCTCTAGGTTGCGTCGGTGGACAGGAGTTCTAGCGTCCGTGCCCAGCCTTGGGGAAGAGGAGTTCTGGTGTCGGTGACTCACTCTGGGGGACAGTGAGGGGTGGGACACAGGGGACAGAAGGTCGGAGAGAACTTGCTTCTGAGGCTTTTCCTTTAGTTCAAAGTACTCAGCTCGCTGAAGTTCCATCCTTCGGGAGATCATGTTCTGAGCCCTAACGGAAGGAAGTTGTGTCTGCTATAGTTATAGATTAAAAGTAAGAAGACAATTAAACCAGACAAAAATTATAAAACATAAGTGAAAAATGTGATAAATCTGACTATACTGAAATTACAAACTTCCAGCAAAACATGTTGTTCATAAAGTAAAATGAAACAAGACAAAACTTGCAAATGAGAAAAAGTTTTATGGCACGTATAACCGACAAAGGATTGGTCTCACGAATACATAAAAAACTCCTACAAGTCAATAAGAAAAAGAAATATATATCAATATAAAAGATAGGATTAGATATTTTACAAAGAAACAAAATGTAGAATAAACATAGGAAGAATACTCATCTTCACTGGTCGTCAGAGAAATACAAATTAAAACTATGATGAAATATCACTTCTCACCCCCCAGAAGGGAACAAAGTCAAATGTCTAGTAAAATACCAAGTGCTGACAAAGATGCAGGACACCAAGGCAGGTTTCATGCACCACTGGTGTGGTGTGAGCCACCCTACAAAGAAAATTAGCAATACAATACTTGGAAGATTTCAAGGTGAACATCCTTTAAGACCCAAATATTCCCTTATCAGGCATATATTCTAAAGAAATTGTTGCTCACTGCAGCCTCCAACTCCTGGGCTCAAGCGATCCTCCTGCCTCAGCCTCCCAGGTAGCTGGGACTACAGGTGAGCACCACCATGCCCAGTTGGCTGCTTGATTCAAATTAAAAAAGGCCATTTCTAAGAAAATCGTGAGGAGTTAGGAAATGGGGAAATCCCTTGCATGGAAGAACAGGATGCCAAAGATCGAGGTCTAGAGGAATCTTATTTGCACGAACATCGGTGAAGCTCCGAGATAAAAACAGTAGTTGACACTTTAAGGTACTAGTATTAAGGGACCCAGAAGAGTGAGGTTAGGACTTTGCACAAAGTGCATAAATGTTGCATGAACTAAGATGATAAAACTGAGCTCTACCACTCAGTACTGTCCCAGACAGGCAGGACGGTCACCCATCTGGAAAGAAAAGTAGCTGCCTGCTGGGCTCACGGAGGGCCGGGGTGGATCAGCAGCAGGAAGGGTTTCCGTGGGAACCAGAGCACGCCGGTGACATCATCCTTCCCATTAACCTTCGGGGACTGTTCCCGTTTGGCCTGTAGGCAGCTGACCTCATGAGTGTAACAAAACAGTTTTTTTGAATATATCCTGGGGACTGTAAGAAACAGAAATGAAGCCCCTCGGTAGGTAGGGCGTCTTGGAAGAGATGTCTTCACAACACCCTGCAGGAAGGGAGCCTTTATCTGGTGACTGTTGTGACCCATTGTCCCTGCCTCAGCAGGGACAGAGCAGCCACCAGTGCGATGGCCGGCGGTGGAGGAGGGGAACGCAAGGGCTTCCAAGAACGTGTCAGATGCTCGGTTTCCAGGGTCGGGTCCGCGGACACAGATCATCTCCCATGTGAAAGGTCCTGTCCTCGATACTGAACCTGCAGAGTGAACGAACAAGCAGCACCTTCGCCCCCGGGGGGCCGATAGTCTGGTCTAAGGAAAGCTCACGACAGTAATGTTGATGTCGTGCAGTACATATTGCAAGGGGGAGACATTCCCAGAGTTACGGGGACACGGAGGAGCAGCACGTGACCCAGCTGGGGGTTCAGGTCAGGAGAGGATGAAGGAGGGAAGCACTGAGCTGAGTTCTGAAAGACGTTGGCAGGAGCTGGCTGAGCGCCAGCGTTGCTGAGTGATTCTGGCAGAGGACGCGGCACCAGCAAAGCTACCGAGGCGTGAAATCGTGCGCCGGGAGACGGAACACGCACCGCTCTCGGAGTGTGAAGTTCAAGGTGATGGACAAGGGCAGAGCGAGACGGGGACCCCGAGTTTGGAGCGTCCGGCTCTTGGGGCCGGCGGGGAGAGGCGGGTAGATCGGCGACGTGGATGGGTGTGTATTTTAGGTAAAATATTCTCATGACAATGTGCACCGTCGATTTGTGGGGGCAGAAGAAGGAAGACTGAAAGAGGGAGACATAGAGGAAGCTATTTCTCCTCTCCCAGCAAGATTTGTAAAAAACAGAGAGGGACATGTTAGTATGAACGGAAAGAAGGACAAGATTAAAAACATGCTCAGAAAGCCAAACTGGCCTGAGTCATTGCTGATTCATTTTATGGGGTGGGGTGGTCTGGCGGGGTCTCAGGGCTCCTCCGTGGGCACGACCTCGTCTGTGCCTGATCGTTCTGGCTGTAGGTTTTCACCTGCGGCAAGGCCCGGCCTCCAGCTTCTGCAGCAACGCCGCCAGGAGTTTACCTGAGGCTGTGTGGGCTCCTGAGAAGCCCCCAGGCCTCAGCTGGTCAGATTAGGTGTGAATCCTCCCTCTGCCACTAATAGGGCTTTGTCCCTGGGAAAATAACTTAACCCTTTGACTCCTTCTGTCATCTGTAAAATGAGGAGACTAAGGAAAGGATTCGCCTTACAGTTTGTCAGAATTTAATAGCCAATGTATGTTTGAGTGGATATAAAAAAATAAAATCAAAAACATACCGTGTGTAAGGCAATGCTCCAAAAGCTTCATTATGCTTCCTATTTACTGCTAAAGAAACTGGAGCTCAGAGAAGTTCGGTGACATTCCTCCCAAAGTCCCACAGCTAGTGAGTGGCTTATCTGGGATTTAGACACAGCTCTGTGTGGTGCCAAAGCTTGTGCGTTAACGCACCTTGCTCAGAACCCAGCACCTAATAGGTGCTCCCTTCAGACTGGCCCATCCACCCTTTCGATCACTTATTCATTCAACAAACATTTTATTCAACACCTGGTTTGTGCCAGAGTCTCCTATAAACTAGCAATGTAATAATAAGACACAGTTTGTGCCTTCAAATCATAGTCTGAGTGAGCTTCGGCAGTGTGGTTTAGCACAGGGGATACTGGATCGGGGCTCAGGAGTCACTGATGCTAGTCCATGGGAGATGGAAGTGGCATAAAGGTGCCCTTGCAAAACTATCTTTATGTAGACAGCTGTTGGGATCTCAAGGCTCACTGATCTAGTAGTTCTCTGTGCCAGCAGAAGACTTGGCCGGGACTCTGGAAGGTTGGGTGCCCTTGTTCCTTCTGTCCCCCAGACCTGCCGGACAGCAGCCGGCCAGACCTGGGTAGTGACGGCAGTTTGTGTTTCTGTCTGTAAGTGGAGATTCTCACCCTCAGCCTTTGGTTTTGCAAAGCGAGTCTGTCTCTGGAGTCTCGTCATTTGTGACGTGCGTTTAGATTTCCTCCGTGGTTCTCAGCTGGAGCAATTTTGGCAATGGCTGCAGATGTTTTTTTTTGTTGTTGTTGTTTTCTAATTTTTTTATTGATACATAATAATTGTACATATTCATGGATTACATGTTACATCTTGATACAAGCTCACAACATACAATGATCAAATCAGGGTAACTGGGACATGACTCACCTGAAACATTCATCTTTGCTTTATGTTGGGAGCATTTGAAAACTTCTAGCTCTTCTGAAATACAATAAACTATCGACAACTATAGTTGCCCCATTGTACCAGTGAACATCAGAACTTCCTCCTTCTATTAAACAGAATTACCCCTTCCCACCACCCTTACCAATCCCTAGTAGCCACTATTCTATTCATTACTTCCTTGAGGTCAATTTTTTTTAGGTCCCATATATGAGTGTGAAAATGAAATATTTGTCTTTCTGTGCCTGGTTTATTTCACTTAAAATAATGTCCTCCAGATCTATCCATGTTTCTGCAAATGACAAAATTTCCTTCTTTTTTCATGGCTAAATAATATTCCTTTGTATACATACACCACATCATTTTTATCCATTCATCCCTTGATAAACCCTTAAGCTGATTCCATAATTTAGCCACTGTGAATAATGCTGCAATAAACACTGAAGTGCAAACATCTTTGATCATCGTGCCTGGGGGGAGGTGAAGAGGGAGAGTGACACTGGGCTGTGGAAGGTAGAGACCAGGGTTGCTGTTAATCACCCTACAGCACACAGCACGACCTCCAGCAATAAAGAACTCTCTGGCCCCAGATGTTAGTGGTGCCAGGCTGAGAAACCTTCAGCTGCCTTTCTTATTTCTGCTCCTAGAGATCTGTGCGTGGCTTCTACTTCACTTTATCTCTGGGCTTTTCTCTTCTACTTTTGGTCTGTAGATATGCTTGTCTTGCTTTTGAGCATGGCTATGTCTTTCAGAAATATATTTCCATATTTACGTATCATACTGTGTGTTTGGCAGAGACAGAACGGTATCCCTCTGTGTAAATGAATCCACCCTCTGGTTTATGCTATTTCAATCTGTGAGTTTGGTGAATGTGATTCCAGCCCTTAGCGATGGATCCTCTTTCTTGTGATGAAGAATAAATAGAAGTTCCTGAGCCTGGAAGGCTGAGGGCCCCGTCCCCGAGACGATTGCGAGTTCAGAAAGGTAAATGCTGTTCAAGACTGAACCTCAGGGAGAATCAAGCCCACCTTCCCCAGAGGACAACCCACCTCAGCCCACGGCTGAGCACCGTGTGCCCGAACCTGCAAAGTGCGACTGGTTCTAAACCAGGTTTACCGACAGCCCCTGCTGTGACCTTGATAAGTCTCACGTTTTTCTCGAGTGCAAGTTTGATAAAACTTATTTGCAAAATGAACGAATTAGATTGAATGATATCTAAATCCTAATATTCTAGGATTCGTGACTCAGTTGTGATTTATGTAATGTACCGCTGGTTATTTACAGTTTATCTCAGAATCACATAATGAATATCTAAGTATTTATGGTGGAAGAACTTCTCAAAGATTATTCTCGTCTTATCATGGTTTGCTCCTAACGGGCTGAGACCAAGCGTGGAGGGGCAGCACAGCATGGCCAATTCCTTCACTTTTCTCTCCTTATCGGCCGAATAGGGACAATAAACAATAGCCTACCTCTTATGATTGTTTTAAGGATTAAATGAACAAATATACATGCTAAACTGTCAATTGGTGTCAGTTTGTAAGACTTCCAAAATAATCCAGAGAATCTGCGAAAATATCGTTGGACTGTTAGCCGTCGCATTGATCAAAAACAAATTTTGTGAATACCTCTTTGACTTTCCATGCGGTGCTGTTCACCAGCACCCCGCCCAACCCCCAATAACAACAATAAACCCCCCCAAAACAAAAAGCAAAACAGCCATGAAGGTTTGGGGCTCACAAGGCTCTAGAAATGTGGGACAATTCAAAATAGGAATCTCCAATGTCCCTTCAGCTGGTTTATAGCAACCCAAACTCTCTGCCTGGACTTGAAAAGACTTTGCCACTTTTGCTGTATGTTTGTTCCCATGATAAGTGGCATTTGCCTGGGTTTAGGAACAAGAGCTTTGAGTAAATGCTCAAAGGGAAGTTTTAGTCCAATCTAAATCCAAATGCAATTCAAACACGCAAGTCCCATTTGCAAATTGGAATCTGAGTCACATCCCTCTGAGCCTTGCCTATCTCTAATTAGCAGCCATTTAGTCCCTGTGCCCAGCTCGGAGCAGCCAGAGTGGTGCCTGTCACTGGCAAGATAAGGAGTTGTCTGGAACAAAAATTCATTTCCTCTTGCAAGGAATGTATGTCCTCCATTGCAGTTCGATTTCTTTGGAGAATACGGGAGAAAAAGAAGATATTTTAGGTGGTAGAATGGGGATCTGAGGAAGGAGATACCCCTTTAGTTAAAAGGACGATAAAGAAAAGGAAATGAGTTTAACTAACTGCATCTTTTCCTAAAAATTCTTGATGCAAAATTAAGTAGATTCCCACTGAAAGAGCATAAGGGAGTGAGGGAAGGAAAAGGCATTGCCCTAAAAAAGAGGAAGACTGTGACACTTTTAAGAGGTTAAAGACAAAGATATGGGACTTTCATGTCCAACGTGGAATAGGTTCCAGGGAAAGACTTCGTATCTGAATAGAAATACACTCCTTATGCCAGTCAGCCTTTGCAGTGTAACAAAACACCACAAAATAGAATGGCTTAAAGCAACGACCTATTAACTCTCATGATTCTCTGGGTTGCTGGGGTCCACCCATGCGGCTGTGATCACCTGGGAGCTTAACTGGGTCCGGGGGGTTAGGGTGGCCTCACTCATGTGTCTGAAGCCTTGATGCTGGTTGCCAGGTTGATTCATTTCATCATCGGAGGATACTTTTTCTTTACCTGGGCTACGTTTTTTAAATTATTATATGGCGTCTTCTGGCATTTATGTGTCTAGTCAAATACTTTTCTTTGAAAATTAATGCACTGCAGATAGAAAGAACCCCTTTATTAAAGTCCTTGGATACTTTTTATATTCTAAAAATGAAAAAAAAGGCCATGAAAACAATGTTGAATGACTAAAGATGTAGTCACCCTCCCCAACCCTCCCCAGAGGCACGTTTTTACCTGGGACAATATGAAAGTGACACAGTAGGTGTCCCCCTTGAGCAGAAGTGAAACAATGTTGCTTCAACACCTCCTGTAGCTTCTCTGGAATCCACGGTAACACCTGTAGCTTTAGGAACTGGGGGCCTCTCCGGCTGCCTGGGGTGCTGGGGGGCTGCTTATCAAAGGGAAACAGCACGAGGCAGTCCCTTCCCTCTGTCCTGCCCAGCTGTGGTTCAGAGCTCCGGGACTACGGGAAACCCATCCATGGAGATGTTCAATATAAAAATTTCCCATGAAGTGTTAAAGGAATCAAGTTAATTACAAAACGGGCAGTTATTAAAATTATTCCGTAGCCTGGAGCAGTGGTTCATGCCTATAATCCTAGCACTCTGGGAGGCCAAGACGGGAGGATCACTTGAGCTCAGGAGTTCGAGACCAGCCTGAGCAAGAGCGAGACCCTATCTTTACTAAAAATAGAAAGATCAACTGGGCATGGTGGCGCATGCCTGTAGTCCCAGCTACTCGGGAGGCTGAGGCAGGAGGATCGCTTGAGCCCAGGAGTTTGAGGTTGCTGTGAGCTAGGCTGACGCCATGGCACTCACTCTAGCCTGAGTGACAGAGTGAGATCTTCTCTCAAAAAAAAAAAAATCTCAGAAAACCCTTGCTGATATTACATTTTAATAAAGGTAACATGGAAGAGCCAAATAGTGTAGAAAGCACACAATGAAAATTGTCCTTGGCCCCTTCCTCTCCGTCACCTTATTCAATCCCATCAGCTAAGGTAACATTGTAGTATAAAAAATAAAAAAGATGAACATATCGGCATCTGTCTTTATCCATCATGCAATGCATCTACAAAAGGGTTCAGAATATGCTCACTCTTCTGCAATTTGCTTTTGTTCATTTAATCACTTATATTTGAAAGTTTCCATATCAGTACACACAGATCTATCTATTCTTTTTAATGGCAATAGATTATCTCATCAAAAGGATACGTTTTAATGCATTCTATCAATTTTCTATCAGTGAATAGAGTGGTTCTTTTCATTTAGTTTTGCACTTTCCACGTATATGTTGTGAATAAATCCATACGGTAAATTCTTAGCAGGAGAATTGCTGGATCTAATGGACATGGATTTATACTGGGTAACTATTGCCAATCCCTTCTCTAGAAACAAGGAATCTGAGTGCCATTTCCCCATTTCCTTGCCAGGACTGGGTGTCCTCATCAAATGTTTGGATTTTGCTATTTTTGATAGGCATCAAATAATATCTATTATAGTTTTGAACTCTATTTCTTTAATTATCAAAGAGGTTGGGCATTGTTTCAAATTCTATTGTCCATTTATAATTTTTTTCTGTGAACTGCCTGTTCATAACCATTTTTCACTTTACTATTGGATTGCTTCTCTTTTCAAAGTAATTGATTGCT